>KZ508428.1:41227-51251 GCA_002844005.1 Limosa lapponica baueri | reverse complement strand
GCTTTCCCAGCTAATTTGAAAGGTAATCATTTATCTTAATTTTAAAAGAAAAGTTGTTCTGAATCTGCAGATCTCTGCAGAGTGAACAAGCAGACCTGAGAATTTAGCAATCAATCAGCTGGATTTTTTTATATCTTTTCGAAGTATTGCAGGTATCTGTTGTGGGAGCAATCTGCGGATTCCTTTGATAAAGTTTATGGAAATGTATTCTTCCAAATCCCAGCCCTTCTCCCTACCCTCTCCCATTTCGGGACAGGAGTACATATACAGTTCTCTCTTTTCCTTGGCATCTGGACAACTCTTCTACTGTCACCGCCCTGTAGTCCTCAGCTGGCATAAGAATTCCAAAATAAATGAGCGTGTTGTAATCAGGAGAAAAATATTGTGTCCTTGTGGTGTTGATGTTTTTGCAGCTCAGCTTCTCAATGGCTACCACAAGTTGAGCTGCATATTTCTTTACAAAAAAAAGCTTGCATTGGTAACTTGGCAGGCCACTCATTGAATAGGCATTCAGCTACTTAACTGTTTACTGTTGCCAACAAAGTTCAGTTGATGAACTTGAAAGAGGGGAGAAGTAGCACCTTGGCACCCACACACTGTTAGTGAGCAGGCAGGCAGGCTTTACGGCAAGCAGACCTTTACCGCAGATCTGCTGGTCAAGAGGCTTCTACGAGTTTCTGTGAAACCCAGAAGTCAATAGTAAGAGCAATGTATTACACCACAATGTCTTTAAAGAAACAAAGATACTGACTAAATATCTTCTAAGTTTAAGCACGTTTTGAGAAATCACATAAGCAAAATAAGCCTCAGCAGATAATTCATAAACCTGCCTACAGGCAACTGAAGAAGAGCATGAGCCAATACTCAAAACCAGCACGGAAGTACTTAAAGGTGTGTTGCTGTGTACAGTCACACAGCCCAAGGGAACGTATTACCCAGAGAACTAAAAGGGCAAGGATAGGATTTTTAAAGCACTCGCTGTCAGCTTAGCTCTGTCAACTTCCACTCCTGCCAAACTGCATCCCAAAAGGCAGGTCTTACCTGTGTTCATCTCCCAGAACCACCAATCTTATTGGGGCCATTCAACTTCCAGTATCCTTCACTTCTTCCAAAAAGGGAAGTTCTATCTCACCTTAATTTCCAGTAAAACTGGATGCACACAGTCCCAATTTATTTATTTCATAGTGTCAGTGCTCCTACAAGTGTTTTTGCCTGCCCCCCCATCAATTCACACCAAAACAACCTTCAAAGTACGCTAATTTTCACTTTCAACCTGTGCCTTCTTGCCAGGGTAGAGTCAGAGCTGTGTATTTGCTCAGGCTGGAAGAGTTAAGTCAAGATCACTCACGCTGCCAAATAGTTTTCCAAAGCCCTTTCCAGAGGTCTCAGTGGAATGACAAGTTCTCTGGCCGTAGATCGGGACAGAGTCAGCACCAAGAGCTGGAGGAGATGCTCCCACACACGAGCGGGCTCTGCACCTACGGGCAAGGTCACCCTCTGTGCAACACTCACTCCTGACTGACAACAACCCGACCGATCAGAATACCTGCTGGTTCCCCAAACTGGTTAAGCAGCACAGAGGTATTAGTGCACTACTGCTCAGGGCTCTTTGCATTCTCCAGCAGGGCTCAGCGGATTAGGACAGGGACAGAAAGGCCATAGAGGAATAGGTATAGCCCAACTGCAACGTTTTTTCCACAGCTGTTGATTTTTATTACAAAAGGGCAGTGACTGTGTGTTATGAAAGTCCACAAAATATGAAGCTAATAATAAACTGCTAAACATCACATGGAGTCTAAAACTATGCTTCACTTTAGTGGCTGCTAACATGCAGGCTATTTAGACTAGTTAACAATGTAGACCAAAATAATTCCTGTATGAATTAAAGCATGGGAGACATTAACTGTTACACCAGCAAGACTAGCTAAATTATGCTGCAAATATGTACACCAAATGTAAATAGTGAAGTTATAAGGGAATAGGGACAGTTGGTTCTCTTTCCACAAATTTCACATTGAAGAGGGGAATTGCTATCTTGTACCATACAGTATGAAACAGTATTCAACAGGTATTTTTAAATTTAAAGACCGCCCGAATACAAGAGGCATTTTCCAGAGGCAAAGTTCAGTCAATTCTTCAGTTTTTCTTACAACTTTTCACATAGCCTTAAAAAAAACCCCCAAACGGATCTTGAGCACACAGATTGGGCTCAAGTGTGACCACCTGAATTGACTTTTCTTTTAATGACTTCATCTTTATTCATTTCCCTCAACTTTCACAGAAATTACGTGTGTGCATGAATAATGCATTCTAGGGCCAAATACAAACTACTTTGAGAGCACAGCTCCTCCTAAAATTTTCATGGGAATACATGCTGTGGTATATGTATCTCATGGCATATGTATTAAATATACTTTTAGAGTTCATCATAAGTCACATTTTTTACTTTTCCTCACATAACAAAAGGTATTGGGAAGCAAATAACTTTTTTTTTTTTTTCACATCCAATAAGAAATGTGAATTTAAAGAGGCAGTTCAGTACAAAGAGCAAGTTAATCTTCAGCAAGTTTCTCCAAAAGTTAACTGTACTCCCTGTTTCTACTCAAAACCGCTCCAGTACCAAGACACTGAGCGGGTCTCACAGTGCAGTTTCTTTTCAATGTCAGGACACCTTTACAATCTGAAGCATCCTTCTCGTGAACATACATACCAAACAGGAGCTAATAACTCTTAGTCACCTCTTAGTTAAATGAACTAGAAACACTTGCTTAAGTATCTTGCTCTAAGGTATTTTTTCCAATCCCTGATTCATTCTTAGAAATCTCTACTGATCCTTCTGAACCTTTCTGAAGTCTGACTACCAGAACAGGATGAAATACTTTACTACCTCTGTTAATATATGGTAAATCTGGTCATCTGGCAAAGAATTAAAGTTAAAATAACTGGTTAAACCACAAATAGAGGAGACATTTAGCAAGAAAAACACCAGTGAAAGATATCAGTTTGTCTCTTCAAATGAGATTTTTAATACATAAGCTGAAAACTATATTATTGCCTACTTGGAATGTAATCAGATAACTGATGCTCAGTACAGCTGCATTCTCTCCAGCTTTCATGGCTTCAATAGCCACTGAAACGAATCTTCAGTTTGTTTTTAAAATTAATTGCCAAAACTATAATATTTTTTCTCAGCATTGGTTGAATTGATTTGCTGTAAACTGATTTAGCACAGAATGTACAGCATGTTGAAAGTGAAATAATAAAGCTATCTGTCACAAAGCCAAGGGACCTCTCATCAGCTTGCATATTAGTAGGCCCAACAGCATGGATCTCATTTACTTCATACTTGCTCCAAAGGAAAAGCTATCATCATTCATGAATGGTAAATACCCTCTCTTAAATATAATTTTATTCAATAGACTTTAAAAATGGAATACTAGACACCGGATGCAGCTGCTACAGAATGTAGAAGACCAGTGCATGACATAATTTTCTTCTGAGTTGCCCCTTTTTCGATATTGTGGGAGTTTGCTGATTTGCTTTAAGGAAAAATATTACCATAAAAACTCCAGGCGAGTAAACGTGGTTTCAAAAGCTTGTTGCATTACGGCTTTTATTTTACCTACACTCTGACCCAAATCCTGCCTTGACAGATCCAGATATAAGAACTGTGGTCTTTGAATAAGCTCAGAATTGTATGTATTCATCACCTATTTACATTTTAACAAGCAACACAGCTTCATTAGCCTCATCCTTTGAAAACCATTAGCACCCAATACCAGTACAAAACTCAGTGCAGAAATAGTGACCGTCTGAGCTTACACAGAAGAGAAAGCTCCATTTCTTTCCAAGTACAATGGATTAATGTAGGGAGAAAATATCGCTAAATTCATCCTAAATGTTAAAACCACAGACTGCAATGGCATTAAGGGTCAAAGATGAGTTTGGCCTGCTGTGGCTACGACTATCTAATTTAATTAACATTTACGTTCTAAAAAAAAAAACCATTTGCAAGTACTAACTAATATGGTAAATATGGAACAAATTATCAGCAACAGCAGGGGAGATTTAAAATATGCATCTTGAGTTTGGAGTCACTCAGAAACCTGTGGTGATGCAACCACTCAAACAGAGTAATCTTTATGAGTTTAACTTTGCCAAGAACGTGTGTGCAAACCGTCTTCCAGAGACTCATCCAGCGCGGATGACACACGAGCTGCCCCTGGTTGTTGGAACACCTCATCCACATGGAGCCATGCCTCAATGTTTTTGCACATGAGGTGTTTCCTAGTGCCGTAGAGCAGGGCCTTTCAGTCTCTTTTGGTTTGAAAACCCTTACAGGTTTGCTAAGGCACAATGCAGATCCCTGTGTAGTGAGTTTAAGGCTGGTGGTGATGGCTGCAGGTTGCAGCCTGGGAGGTTCAGACAGGCCATGACTCTCATGGAGCCAAAGGAACACTCACCCCACTTGTGTCACAGCCTCAATCACCTCAGAGCCCTGAAAATGATAAATACCTGACAGGCGGTAGCAGTGGCCACTGATGGTTGGCGTAGAGGAAGCGATCCACACTGTGCTTTAGCTGATGCGTTAGCAACGTGGGCGCCATGTCTGGAGCACGGCTCTGTTGTAACGTCGCAGCAAAGGGCCCAGGCGCTGTGGAAAACACCGGAGAATTTCTTTCATCCCATTCCTTTATGGGTCCTTGGATAATTCCCCCCCTCCCGCGCCCCGCAAACCCCACAGAGCACATTAGGGTGTAAAACCAAACGCAGGGGCAAGCCTGGCAGCCGCCATTACCTCAAGCTGCCCAGGAGAGGGCGCCGCGCGGCTCCCGTGGGACGCCATTTTGGGCGGGCGTGAGGTGAGGTGAGGAGAGGGACAAGAGGGAGAGGAAAGGGGGTGAGGAGAAAGGACGTGATGGAGACGGGAGCAGAGGACGGCAGGCTGTCCCTGCCCGGCCTGCAGCGGTGGCACAGACGGTGGTGTGCGGGCGGCGAGGGGAGCCGTCAGCCTCAGCGCGGGTCTGGCACCAGGGTCCCGGGACAAAGCAGTTTCCCGCCTCTGCGTGCTCCGTCACCACAGCCCCAGCGGGGGCTTCAGGCTGCTGAGGTGTAACGCTGCATAACGCTGTACCGCTGACCCGGTGTTTAGTAACAAACTAATGAAGTTAAGGAGGACATACTTAGGCTGGTAAAAATCTCTTTCAGGAGCTGGCTGGCATCGGGGAACAGCGCTTTGTGCGCGGGAAGGCTGGGGCCGAGGTTCTGGTGCTGAGGTAACCAGGGCCGCGGGGCAGGAGGAGATGGCCGCTGGGTGTGCTGCCGGTACTGAAGAGAGATCTACACAGCTGAGTAGCAAACCCGTCATTGCTTACCTGAACTGCTAACCTCTGTAACGGTCCTTTGTAAAATTCACATCTCTGGGCATCTAGGAGGGGGTACAGCATGCTCTGTGCCTCGCTGTTTGCAGCTTCCTCCTCACCTCCCCGAGGCCCAGCTGTGCCTTATTTACCTAATTACAGGCTGTGGAGCTGACCCACGCGAGGCAGGAGCATGTCTCTGCAGTCAAGCTGCAGACTCAGCTGCAGGGGAACGTATTCAGGCTGGGACCATCAACACGTGTGAAATGCTGGTTACACGCATCTTCCCAAATAAAAAGATCAGGAGCAGCTGAAAACCTCTGTAAGGGTGAGGAGTCCATGGCTGCCTTCACAAAGTACCTGAAGCAGCCCCCTCCAGCTGAGCCCGTGGCACGTGAATTTACACTGGGGGCATCCTACATCTGGAGACAAGCGGCGTGTAGCTCGTGTGCTGGACCTGTGCCAGGGTTAAGCCCCCAGTAGTGGAGGCTGGATCCCTGGTAGCACTCGTGATGGGAGGTCAGGCGCAATGAAAGAGCCCTAGTAGTTTGAGAAGGAACACACCAGCACCTCTCCTGATGGGAGGTCAGGCGCAGTGAGCAGGAGGGCCCCCCTCGTGCTGGCAGCTCCGTTCCAGTGTTTGGCCGGACTCCAGAAGATTAAAATAGAGCCTTAGACTGTCCCCTCGGCAGCACTGCCAGCCAGAGCCCTGACAATCCTGGGGTTGTACTCAAACGTGAGTCCCTCGGGAGCGTGGGCTTTACCCTAACAGCTGAGGCACTGAGTCGGTCGAAGCAGGCAGGGTTATTGCTCTTGTGACTCAGACTCGAGGAAAAGAGGGATCAGGATGGAGCCACGAGAGAGCAGGGGATCAGAACGAAGCCACAAGGCACAGAAGGGGGAAGGAGCAAGTGTGCCACAGAAGAAAGCCTGAAAAAATCCTTGTTCTGCTGGGCCTGGGTTCAAAGCATCTGTAGCCATGAGAATCGGGTGTTAAACTGTTCAAGCCCAAGTTTGCTTTTGCTCCTTTCTGTGACCATTTCAGGAAAAAGAAGATAAGCAAAAAAAAAAAGCAACATTTTCCTTTTTCAGACATTTAAAAAAACAATATGGGAAAAGGCAAAGGCCGTGCAGGTTCTTGTGAAGAACCCACACACAGGTGGAAAAGTCTTCTGTGGTCCAGAAATGATCACAAGTGAGGGGAACTGGGGCAACATTCTTGTACATGTGTGACTAAATATTAAGTGTTTAAATAAAACATCTGATTTTCCGAAGTGAGGAGCAGTCCCAAGTACCACTAAAATCAACAGCAGTGGCAGATGTCAGCATGTCTTACAGAAGGGTGTTTCAACTCAGTCATCTCTTTCAGATTTATTTATCACCACTTAAAGAAGGCATCCACACTTGAAATGTTTTGCTTCAGGGTTTTCAGAAAGTGATTACAAACAGTGCTGGACAAAACATTTTGGCATTGCCTTTTTTTCCACTGAAAAATCAAATCTGGTTGAAATTTTAAAATAATTTATTTTGAAAATATCACATTGATTCAGTCAAAAAAATGACCACATCACCAAATTCAGTGATTTTATTTTGATATTTCCAAAATAAAGCACTTGTATTTACTAGTATAAAAGGCTGTTTTGTCTTTAAATTGACCTTAGTATTAGTTTATAAAGTTCAAAAATTGCTTCTTGGTTTACCATTTTTTGTTTGTGAGCAGCAGAACGGAGGATTCTACCTGATTTTGTTTTCCTGCATGTTTGCTGTAATAAAAATGAACTGGAAAATCAGAATAATGAGATCTGTTGTTCACACAGGTAAGGAGCCGGAAGTCCTACTGATTAATTAGGACTAATTAATATTTATTAATTAAAAACTGTTAAGAAAATAGAAACATTTTAATAACCCTTTCCTAAACGAACATAGGTTTGTTTGAAAAGAGCAGTCTGGGGAAGAAAGCAGCGAAGCTTATTAATAAAGATTTTTTGTGTGTTTGCAAAACAAACAAAAAACCCGAATCAAACCCAAAGCTTTTATTTAAGGACAGAATTAAAAAATAAGTTAATAGTTTGCTCAGAGAGATGACAGTTTATATAAGTTAATGCATTTGAATGGACCAGCGAAATGGTTATCTTTTGCTGTCAGAAGAACAAGTCAAAAACATGCCTATAAGAGTTTGTTAACTTCTTTCCAGTTGATTTAAAAGCATTTCAGTAAAAGAGCATAGAACACAGAGGCAGTTATAAAACAGCACTGTCCTTGAAGAAACCATGGCAGACTTGTTATAAAGGTCTGTAAGAATTGCACTGTTCACCTACGTATCTTCTTAAATAAAGAAGAAATCTCACCTCGGGGCAAGCAAAACATACGAACAACGAGGCCCTAAAAATTGCATGATACATGCAAAAATGCACCAAAGTAATTTAAGTACATGCATACAAAAATCCTTCTTTGTCTTGCGGTGTTTCTTCTAGTTAATTTCTTAGGTTACTGTACCTGACTAATTACTTGCATTTGTTTGTTGTTTTTTTTCTTTTACTCAGTAAATGTGGTAACAATGTTTTGAAATGAAAAATCAAGGCAGCAGAAATGACTGACAGTCTTGTTTTATCTTACGTTTTTAAGAACTATTTTGCTCTGCTGCTTAACTCCTCTTTGGCTGTGTTTTGGTTAAAATACTTTCCATGTGTGAACATACCCACAGATACTCCAGTAAGATGCTGTTATTCTGAAGCTTGCCGTGAGTTGGCCTGTCAGGGCTGGAATACAGACATGTGTCAACATTTACATTACCACATACACTTGTGCACAAGCTATGGATAATTGATGATGTTGTAAGGATCTGTAGCCAGAAAATTATGTCCCTGCTCTGTCACAAGCTGTCTGTGTGACCTTGGGCGTGTCAGCTATTCCAGTGATGGCATTATCTGTACGCAAGGGAGAAGAGTTCGTGAAATGTTGCGAGGCTCGGACAGTGTGATGGTCAAATACATTTAGTAACCTGTCCGTCTTTGAAACAAGGTAAACAGTGACCCAAAGCAGAATCCTTCCAGTTTCACTGCAGCATTCAAAACGGAGTTGTTCTTACTTCTCTTGCTTAAATACACTAACCCAATTTTATACTGTTAGAAATGTTGCCGTGCTTTTCTTTTCTGTGTACAAAAATATGTGAAAACCCGACGAATCACAACAGAAAAGCGTGTTTCACTTTTATAAGGTAATTCCCTCCGTAGGCAGTACCTGGGGTGTTTCTCGACTACGAGCAGATTATCCATACCCACAACACGGGAGTGTTTGGAACAGGGCTTGAGAGCAGGGCTTCACACCAGAAACGTGGAGCGGCTTCTGTGGGGCTGTCACTGTAACTGCACAGCGGAAAGTGCCCGCGCGGCAGACCCCAGGCGTGGGGGAGAGGGCTCTGCCAGCCTGCGAGATTTTTATGCTCTTCCCTTTGATGCAAAGATGCTCCTATGCCAGCAACGTCTGCGGTTGTAACACACAGATTAGAAAGATGCCACTTCAAATCTGACTACCCAGATATCGCTTCTGTGTTACAGCATTTACATTTTATAAATTGAATTTCAGTTTTTGTTGACTTTGATGGGAGGCTATTTTTACCCACAAACTCTGGAAGCCATGCCTATTTCATTTAGGTTTCTGAATATGTAGACCAAAATAAAAATTTGGAGACCATATTTGAAAGCTTGGCCTTAGAAAAAGTCACTCCCCAATAAAAGCAAAGGAATTCAGAGAAAAACACAAATTACATTCAGATTTCCATGGATTGTAAAGCTCACATACGTGAGTACCTGATGATGGTCGGATAGAACGTCTTTCAAAAAACAGTTTAAAGATTATCCACAAGTAACACATGGTATTTAGGGTGACGTGAACGTATACACTAGCATTTTTTTGTTAATGAGGGAGAAGACTTGAAGTACATAATTTTAGAAGATCACAGGAGCTATAAGAATGCAAGAGCACTTCAAGTCTTCGACATCTTAAAAGAGCTAGGTTTCTATGATATTAGATCAAACAAAAAAATCTATGTTAAGAACATTTTTATGACAATGATTCACTTGAATAAACCTAAGATTTCTTTTACCGACCAATCTTTTTTCTAAAATAGTATTTAATATCTGAAGTTATAAAAAATATTTGTAGTCTTGAAAATTATTTTTATTATCTATTTTATGTACTATACATGCCTCTTTCAGGAATTATTAAAGAAGCATGAGTCATACGGCACTCATTTACTCTTGGCTCGTGGCCATCCTCAATATATATTTTGCTATTTTCAAACCATTTGCAGGTACGTATGCATGAAAATATTGTTGTGTCAAGTCCCCAGATCACAGTTAGCACAGCATACATTGTTCATCTATATATTTACAAAGTTTTAAAGCACATAAAATTGTGCATTATTATGTACCAAAGTTTAAACTTTAACATACGCTTGGTTGCATATATAGCAACAAGTTACAATAAAAATCTGAACAAAGACAACCAATAAACAGCCAAATTGCTATGTACAAACAAGGCAGGAAGCAATTAAACACCGCCTTGCACATTTCACTTAAATTACTTTTTCTCTGAGGGGAAAAAACCAAACAACCCCTCCTCCCCTCCCCCAAGTCCCCAATAACCCTAAACAGTCTTCATTT
>KZ508428.1:10766-32307 GCA_002844005.1 Limosa lapponica baueri | reverse complement strand
AGGTGACAAAGTTGGCTGGTGATGGGCAATTATTCTGAGTAGCTGAAAACAAAAACTGATTGTAAATATTGTAGAAGGATCTGAGGATATTGAGTTGCAAATGATTGGTAAAAAGATGTTAAAATATGGGAAAAAATTTACTCCTTTAAAAAAACGAAATACAAGAACTGTTATAATTAAAACTGAGCTAAAAGATTTCACTTGATGAACAAAGAAAAATTCTCTTACCACTCACAGCTTTTCTCCTCTGGAGCCTAGCCTCAGGTGAAGGGGGAGGTGAAGGAAGACAATCTAGATGTGAAGAGGTTGAACTGATTTTCTTTTGAGAGTGTTCTTCTGAAAGATCCACAAGCTTCATTATGGGTAGGCCAGCTGCTGGCTGCTTGTATCTTGCATACTGCAGTGCTTCTGTGATCCATCTCATTTCCCTCCAGATCTCATCAATTTGCTTTAGAGAAAAAAAACAGTGAAAAGCTACAGTTAAGGCTATTAATTTTACCTAAGTGTGCACTTTCTTCAAGTGCCCAAGCAGGTGTGTAGTCACTGCCACCAGAGAGAAGCAGGATCTCCTGACAGGACACTTCAGATCTAGGTGGTGTGAACTGCTTTTGGTTTGGTGCTTGTTCTCTTCCACCACTGCAGAGGCTGCTTAGAATCACCAGACTCTCAAATTAGGTACCTCAATTAATAATCTGTAGTTAGGAGGGGTGAATCCAGGCCTAAACTCTGACATGGAAAGAAAATGAAAATTGTCTTTCGATGGAGTAAAAAATTTGGTCAATTTTGTAGCACGCTTGAAAGTTGTTTTCATTCTGTACTGGCATGAAGGCATGACTTCCTTAGCATCCTTGCAAACCCAGGATTATGTTCCAAAGCAGAGTGCTCAGCTCAAACCTAGTTTTCCTGAATAGAAGAATCTATATACACGTAGAAAAATATACGTACAGGGAGGGTTGAAGCACAGCTACGAGCCAAACTGCAGGTTTTCTTCCTTATCATAGTTTTGGTCTACGTGCATTTTAATAGCATAAATCTACACTAAGACAGTTCTAATACGTGGCTGTTGATGGCAATAAGAGACAAGTGCCTAAATCAATAGCAGGATATAGCTTTAAGTACTTATGCAGAGAGGAAAGATGCTGTTTAATGTGGCTCTTCAGAATCTTTTGATAATGGAACACTTTTAACATCTTCAAGCAATTCAGGATCTTTGATGACTGAGCAAATATTGCTGCAACCAGCAAATGACAGTACCTGTGAGTATAATATCCTACCTTCTAGATCTTCCCACTTCCTACAGAAGATTCTGCATTTAAAAAAGTGACCCTTCATATTAATATTGCAGTGTTTAAGGGAAACTGCTTTGCAGTGACACGAGCTACCTTCTGCAAGGATGCAGAATGAGAGCCCTGGGTCTGTGAATGGACATGCAAAAGGGAGCAGTACTTTGTGCTGTGAGTATTATCAGAGAAGTAACAGAGGGATCAGTGAGGGAGAGACTGCAGACTGATACACTGTAAGGCGGCTTCTCCAGAATGTACTCGTAGCTGGAGACGCTTCTTCACAAAATGCGCATTCAAAGTGTGAAATTTATTGCCAAAGGATACTGTAGATGCCAGATTAGCTGTGGCAGTTCTTGATGAGCTGTGTTGGAGACAGGATAGCTGGATAGATGGATCTTTGTTTTGACCTAGTATGGCCGTTTTTCTGTAAAGGTGAAATCCCGACTCCAATGATGTCAGTGCAAGCCTTGCCACTGAGTTAATTTGAGCTAAGAATATACACTGATAAGAATAGCAAATGGTTCAGAGATTAATTCATAATCCTACATCATTTCAAGACTTCAGTGTAGCTCCATGAAGAGAATGCCAGTTAGCAAATGTCTCACCTATTTGATTTTGGAAATTTTGTATTTCCTTTCTGTGATCCTCTTTCCCCCCCAAACAAAAGTCATTGCATGCAGTTTAATAAAATGCAAATCCTGACGCTTTTCTCCCTGATGCCATTCTGCTGTGTCTCCTGGGATAACGGACCAGTCATTTTAATGAACTGTGGTTCTTTTACAATTTAGGAACATAAGAAGCATTACGCTATATAAATTACAGCTTAACTTCAGTTTTAGTTTCAGTGTCTGTAGATTTCTTGTCTGGCTGTGTAACATTCTGGTAAAGACTCCAAGAACCTTACCTGCTGGATTTTTTGTTTTATTTTATTTTTTTTTACTTTTCAGTTGCCCTCTGACTTCTTTTCAGAACTGCATTTATATAGACTCCTTTGCTCTTTACAATGTTTGGTTTGTGTAGTGACTTCAACACTGTCTTAGATCTTGGATCACACAAATGCTCTTGCGGTTTTGTGGTCACCACTGAAGATTGCGGTATGTGGTGGGCTGAGATATTTTTGCCAATAGGTGGAATACAGCTGGTTTTCATTTGAGAGGAAACCTGACAAGGCTAATACACTGTCACAATAATTCAGCACAAAACACTGAAGTTTAAAATGTTCTCCCATATTTTCCCAGCATATATATGTGACTCAAACACTTTGGCGAAGAGGAACACAGAACTGTCTATACAGTGCACTCCTATTAATATACATATACTTATTTTTGATGTGAAGGATAAAAATTTTCCAAATTCTCCTGCATGCTGGGAAAAAAGCTAGATTTCCTGAGTGTGAGAATGGGAAGATGAGACGGAAGGAGATGATTGAGCAGTGAAAGTACAATGGAACATTGCTCTCTGCCCCCCTGCAGGTTGCCAAAAGCTCCAAAGAGGACAAGGCAAAGGGGATCTGAATTCAGAGCAGAGAGGAACACAAATACTATCATCCTGTTCATAATTACAGACGGTGTCCTGGTGTGAGGTACAAACATATTACCAATGGGATAAATGGTTTTTTGGCCCCTAGTCCAACAGAAGGTAATTTGAATATTAAGAATATAGAGCTATAAACTTATCTGCAGCTCACTTGTAGAAAGACAGATCAACCATGCCCATAGATGCACTCTGCAAAGGTCGTGAGTTTTATCTATAAATAACCAATTGCCAGAATGGTTTGTGAAAGGACAGGCCTTGCTAGGCTGCACAATGGGGTGTCGTTTGAAGATCCCTGGGTTGAGTAAGTAAAGTCCTGATCTGGGAACGGTACAGAAAAATCAGTGTGAGAGACAGAGAATAAAGAAATCAGACAAGTCTGACAACCTTTGTGATCCTTCTGCATTAGGGGACTGAAGCAGCATCACTGTGCGGTGCTGGACAGACTTACAGATGCTTTTAGGGTGAGCTTGCCATCTCAAACAGCTGCTTTCTTCACTGTGATATTGTTGATGAAGATCGTCTCCACAACCTCGTCTGAATTTTCATTTTGATTTTTTAAATTGGCAATTTATCATGGTGAAAAATGTCCTCAGTTCACAAAGACAGAGAAAAACTCTTACACAACTGAACCCCCAAGCCTGGTACTCGCTTACCTCACGTTAGATGGGAGTGAGGTTTACAAGCAGACTGACACGTTTCTTTATAACAGTCTAGTATAACTGTCATTTGATTTTACCCATAAAAATCCTTGTATAAAAGCAACAACTAAGGAAATAATGTTCTGGGTTTGAATTTCATAAAAACAGAATTGCACTTTTGATACAACTGCTCTTTTTATGATGTCTGTGAATAATTCTCCATTTAGATTTCAAATTACAGCCCTATGCAATTTTTAAGAAAGCCACCTTAAAATCTCCTTGGAATAGTCAGAAACAGACTATTACCTGTATGTAGTCTATAACTTGCTGGTGTCTTTGTTTGGCTGCAGCGACTTCACTGTCTGAAATTGCTTCCCTTAGGGATTGCTGGGTTTTCAGGGAGTCCAGCTCTATGACAGCAGAAAGGCGGCAATACAGGCTTATAAATTTTTCCTTGTAACAGCAAAAATGAACTGTGAAAAGACCAAGTGCAAAGGAAACACGGTTACATTTTGGGTATGAAATATGAAATCCTTAGCTTTCAGAACACAAATTTTATTAAATATAATTACTAACTCTCTGGATGGGTTAGTTTAAGCTAGACATAAATAATACAGCCTCTAATTCTCCTTTCATTTACACTGGATTTACTCTGCAACTTCACCGATTTCAAAAGAGTCATTTCTAATTTATATCTAAGTGAAGAGATAATCAGGTCCTTAGTATGCAACTCCAGAGGCTATTTTGCCCTTGATAGCTTCAATCAGGAAGGCTGCTTCTGAGGCTTTTATAGCTCATCATTCCTTTTATCAAGAAAGTAGTGACATGACCGGAAAATGGAACTAATCTTTTATTTTTTTTTTAATTGAGTGTTTCAGAAAGAAAGTATCATTTTGGAGGATGATAACTTTCTCATGGGCCAGGCTAGCTTGAATCAGTAACTTAAATGTAAATGACTCAGCAGTAAAAGCATTTAAGTGATATCACAGTTTGAGTGGAACAATTAAAACTCTTGTAGGTGTTATCACACATCACCCTCTGAACTCTCATGCGGAAGAGTAACGCAGAAATTCGGGAACGACCTCGCGCTTTGTGTAATGACTTCGGAGCAGCACAGAGCTCTCCGAGCTACCTCTAAAAGAGGTAACTGGGTAACAGAGAGAGCAGCTACAGTGCCATGGACCTCCACCAGCGTTCATTTCCCTGGCCTCTTCAAGATACATTCTGCCAGAACCTGCAATTGCTGAGCCAGAACTTGCCAGTCGTCCCTGCGAGCTGCCGTGCAGACCGAGCGCTTGCTGAGGGAGAACGAGTTTTCAGAAATACTTCCCCATTCATTGGTGCTTCAACAAATGGAAGCGTACAGCGTGATCGTGTTATAGCAGCGAATGCCCGTTGGCTTACTGCTGCTGCTTTTCTGGATTGTGACACGGTATTTTTCAGGGTGTTTCAAGTGTAAATTGCATCTATTCTTCTTATCATAAATATTAAAAGAGAAATAAAAACAGTGTCACATGTCTACTTATCCCTTGCAAACAACATGATAACAATTATTGAGAAGAATTTATCAAACTAAGAAATGCAGTCACAAAACCATCATTAGCATAACAATAAAGGCCTAATCTGAACATAAAAATCCCACAAAAAAACAGTGAAAGAAAGAATTCTACCTTCTGGTTTCCCAATGATGCCTAGATATTGCAGGGATCTAGTCTGAATAGTGTGTGGTCTTACAGTATATATGCCATATGTGGTGGACTCTTGAGTGAATTACAGCCGCGGTTTCAGCTTCAGTGCTGAAGTTTCTAGCCTTTGTGGTTTTAAGTCAGACCCTTTAATGTTACTTTAACAAATGTTACTTCAACATAGTCTTTTGTGGTTATGCAATTATATAGTTGGTAGCCACCAGCTAATGGGGAATGGAAGCTTCTAATATTTGAGATGTGAATCACAGTCACTTTATAGAACATCGGGGATACATATATAATAAGTCATATAGAAATGTCATCTGCCTTTGGCCAGATGATTGCTTACTTACAAAAATACTCAAAAGTAAAATTCAGCTTTCCATACTGTGCTCTCCATGAACTGCTTTCCCACTGCAGCAACGCTGCTAAACAGAGAGGTCTGCACCCCGACTGCCATTTGGGAGAGAGCTCTGGTGCATGTTTATCTGCACCATCTCATCCCACTCAGCGCCTATTCTTCCTTTCTCAGCCCGATGCGAACTGGTCGCACAAGTAAGAATGACTCCTGCCCCTGGCCTGTGTACCACATAATGAGAGTTAAATAGTCTGCAAAACCTCTAGCGCGGAGATTAATTTCATCAGAGATGAACACGCTTCATGCATTAATTTGCACAGTGAATGCAGCGGCCACGTCTCATATGGACAAATGAGATGCTCAATACACAGAGTTTAGCTGTAGACTTCAGGGCTGCGTGTCAAGAAGGCAGTAAGCCTGGCTTTAGGGCACTACAGCCATGGCCATGTGAGCCAAAGCACCGAACTAACTCTTCTAGTTCAATTCTGTCGGTTTTCTTTTGAAGGGGTAGCTTTTCCTTGGCAGAAAACAGCAGCTCATGTATTGTCTGTCCGACAATTCTGACCACTCAGAATTTTCTGGCAGCTCAGCTGTCTTCTGTCCTCCCACAACCAGCATAAAACCCCAAAGTTGTCACAGGCATCACTTCGTGTGCTCTGGCTGATATGGCTTAAACGCAATTGTATATTCCTGCCTGACCCAAAGGAAGCCTGTGTTCCTGGATGATTGTAGGTCCTGGATCTGCTGTGACTGCAGAATCATAGGCTTGGTGAGACCCTCCATTAACATCTTGTCGCAGTTTAGGCTGGGTTAGTCTCTGAACGAGCGATGATGCTCTCTTGTTCTCCTACATTTGTGACTCTGACAGCACTTAGCAATGCTCTAGGAAACAGGACGGTGTTGGCAGTGGTGTCACATCAACACCTGAGAGAGATGTCACTGAGGACACAGTTGCCACTAGAGACCTATTCTGTAGTGGCTCCTTGTGTACTGACTCCATCGGTTTTGGCTCATATCCTTCTCTCTTCCCCAAGGCAGAGGAGAGAAAGATACCCAGTTTCACAGGCCAGAAGGAAACAGAGGAGACTAATGTGTAAGGCTCAGAAGTCCCCATACTTAAAATATGATTTCTAAAAAGAACTATTAAGTCTTTTTTAGAGCTGCTTTTATGTGAAACCTAAGAAGAAGAAATGAGAAATAGAGGACCTTGAAGCTAAAGCATATTATGCCTTCTGTGAGAGAGCTGGAAAACTCTGTTTTGGGGAATTCTTACCCAGTCAACAGTGCAGCGGAACAAGAGGGCTGAATCTGCTCCAGCACAGGATGTGCTCCCTAAAGAAATAGACTCAAGCCCAGTGCTTCTGCATTTTTCCCAATAACAGGCTTTTCCTGCACCACAGCAATAGGACTGAGTCTCCTGCATTTTCCAGGAATCAGAAGGAAAAAGATGACCCTCACGCGGGAAACTCCACTCAGACCTTTCACAAAGTTGTGAGGGAGTCAGACTTTGAGCGGGACTCTCTGCAACCAGGGACTGCAAAAATTATCCTCTACAAAACTGGTGATTATTCTTGTGACAATTTATAGGGATGTTTTTTTGCATCTCCTTTCAACACTCCAACCTTGCTATGTTGCGTGTAATTTTTTAGTTCTGTTTCTTAAAGAACATCATCTTCCAAATAAGCTTATAGACACATACTGGATAACTGTGGGCTTTGCTCTATGCTCTGCATTTCAATAATGATTGCTACAGTATATGCTTTAACCGCTCTGCTCCCTCTATAACTTGTACACAGTTATAGGTAGTGTTGTTGCCAAAGCCATCATGTGATTTATTGACTCTCCACTGGGACAAGGGGGAAAACAGATACAACTTTGTGATTTTATTATAAGGAGACTGGGTTAATATTTCTAGGTGAAGCAAGCTACTATACCGAGTTCAAACATCTGAAGAGGGAGGTTAAGAAATCCTGAGTGTGGGGTGTAAGGATTATTCTGTCCTGGGGCAGTGCAGACGTCGTCTGAGGCGGGGAGCAGGAGAAGAAAGGAGACATTGTGACCCAGTTCCAACACCTCCTGTGTATACAGACGGAAGTGCTTAGCCTGTAGAGGGACACGCGCGGGGGAAGAAATAGGAGAGAATTACAACATGGCACTTATATAAACAACACCCCAAATGATATAAAACATTAAAGAAAATTTGCACAACATCAAGCTCGGAATTTTTATAAAACATAAATATTTGGGGGGGGGGGGCTAAATGTGGGTTCATGTCACTACATAAAATAAAGATTTAAAGCTGCAATGTTCCACATTAAAACAACACACACAGGCACAACCCCCCTGAAAACAACATTTATGTTTCTTATTAGGCAGAAAATGATCACATGCCATGTGCTTTTCAAGATTATGATTGCATAATTATGTGAAAACATGAAAATGGATTCAATTAAAAACCTTTAAGATTCAATTTAGGGTTGGTTAAGAGAAATATGCAGCTCTCCCTCAACACAGCACTGAGAAGGTTTAACAAGTGCTGCAGCAAGAGAAAATGGCACACACAGGAGTTGGCCTGATGCTGCTGGAGAGCTGCTGCGTGCAGCGCTGCGTTTTTACCCTGGGTATGCACCAGGGTCACTGTCCGTGATTCTGTTTACCACAACAAATAATAAAAATAGATAAAGAAATCTTTTGAATTAAAAATTCAATTCACTCACATCGAAGTTTGGTCCTGAGTCATCAAAACATTTACAACTGCAAGGTCATGTTTATGTCTATCTCTCATGCACAATAGTTGAGCTTAAATGCTGGGCTGAACTGCAGCCTAAGGAACATGTTGCACAGTGATTTAAATATTTCAGTCCCCAGCTCAAAAAAAGGATGCACAAAAGCTACAACCTACAGAAAATGCACTCGCATAGAGACCTGTACAGAGCCCTATTGAATTAGAGTGACTGACCACAAGGCAGCACACCATCTGTCTTCATTTTGGATTTACTTGAGTCTTACTTGGCTCTTCCCAGGCTAGAAGGTGCAGCACTGATGGATTCTTTTTTAAAAGTAAAGCCTAAACCTTTCAAAATCAAGAAATGTAGAACCAGATTAATTTATTTTAAGGCCCCATCTTTCTAGCTGCACAAACAGACCTTGAAGTGAGTATAAAGATGATTTACTTCTACTTTAAGCCCTCTTTACCCTTATAGACCAAAATAAAATGGAATTCATGTAAACAAGAAACAAACTCCTCAGCTTATTTTTTCATGGATCTTTCACATCATAGATTATCCTCCCTGACTTCTTTATTTATTCACATATGCATTTCTTGTACCTGAATGTAAAGCCAGAAGCCAGATACCTCTCCTCACCCACCGCAATCTGGAGGTCTGGAACTATGTGTTTTAGAAGTGCTATGTTTATCTGTGTGTAAAAGAATAGCAAAATGCTGTGTCTTCAGCAGGCCTTTCATACACCCTCACTGTTACCTCCAAAAGAACAGTCAATTGCTGTGCTTGCCTGGAAAAATACCTATTTTTCTTTAGCAGCTGGGTAAAGGTGCTCGTAACTACTAGTTCCATGCAAAAGTGCTTATTTGCACCTGCCTGAAGTGGCACAAATACGGTAACAGAAGCAAAAGTAGGAGCTAATTGAAAATTTGTCTCTTAATCCTTATATGTTCAAATATCCAGGAAAATAACTTTTATTGAAGATGTTCCCACACGCACACTTAAAATAATGGAATATAAAACTTCTCTGCTCTGCTTTTCTTGCAACCGTAAGATTTAATCCCTACTTGCAAGTTACACAGTTTGTAGCTTTTAGTTGTGCTCTTAAGAATCCATTTTTAAAAAGGTGATAAATACCACAAAGGAAAATACCTGATGGAGAGGTAGATTGATCTGTTTAAGGAGAGCTTTCACTGCCATCTGGAGCTCATACAAGAACAATTGAGTAGGGCAGTCTGAAGTATGATCCATACTTTCCACAGATTCTGAGCCAGAAAGTGTTTGGATCCATTCCCACTCATCTCTGTATGTTGAGTCAAGTTAAAATTAGAAATATAACAAAAGTTCAGTGCACAAGCAGGAATTCAGTGTATGTGCATTTGGGATCTGTTGATAGTTTAATCTTCATATAGCAAAACATTCTAAACTTGTGCAATCTTGATTGTTTGTGGTTAAAAATCTACCTTTGAAAAGTTTAATTTTTCTAGCACATGTACATCAGGCTGAACATTCCTTGCAAACCTCTGGAAGTCCAACTGCCTTTGAAATATTTCACTAAGAATTCTCACTCCAGGTTTTCTTTTTCACATACTTCATTCCCTATTTACCACAATATTTTAAAAAGCATGCATTGGAAATGACAACAGCGACAATTAGCGGGAAGGTTAATTCCTGTGACAGAGCCTCTTGTGCTCACTGGAGCCAGAGAACTTCCTGATTTGCTCGCTATATATCCATTCTAGACCTGATAAACATGGGAATCCTCTTTCTGGATCAAATCCTTAATTCACCCTGCCCAGTATTCAGTCTTGAAAAGCAGCCAGCACCAAACATTCAAGAAAAAAAGGACAGGAAACCCCACTACAAGACAAGTAATAGATGTGGTACAATTTTCTCCTAAAGAAAGACCTGATCTTAAACTTCAGGAGTCAGAGATTGTTATAAACTCTGAAGCACTAGGCTTTATATTCCTTCCAAAATTTTTGTTAGTATTAACTACAACATTCTGGATATCCTTGTTATCCATATAGTTCCAGTTCCTTTTTCCTCATGCAAAATAGTCAGCTGGTTGCTGAAATGATATGGGATTAAAAAGCTCCAGAAAAAAAGCCAATAAAATGTGTTGCCCACTAGACAAGGACCAGGCAGCACAAATAAGGGCACTTGCCCGGTAGGTAAGGGAAGCAATGGACAAAGGGGAAAATGGCTTTGCCAGAGCAGTTCAGAGGCTGATAGCGTTTGTCTGAAGAGGTGTTTTCAATTGCTGTGTGTTTGCTGTGGATTAGAGCGAGAAACCAGATATTACACAAGAGAATACAGAGAAAAATCACCAGCATCACCACCCCATGGGCAGTGAAAATCAATAGAAAGGTTGACATTAAATACACTGGAGGCTGAATCGGGGCTGCAGGTTATGATCTTCCTGACAGATACATGGAAGGTCATCACCACTGTGCAGTATTTGAGCCATCACAGAATACTATCCATAGAAACCAATGGGCTGACGTGTAGGTGTTCCGGATAGGCCTCCACGTTGCTGGGAACACGCAGGGGCACCTCTTTAGTTCAGTGCTGGTCCCTGTGATGGTACACACCTGAGCCAAACTTTGCTGGCAGCTACAATTTTGCAAAGGCAAAATTGCCTTAGCATTTAAATTTGATCAGTTGTTTCAAAACAAATGTTCTCTCTCTACATATGTGTGTGTAAATATGTATATATTCACTTACTTGGAGACATTGCTGTTGTCTCGGATTTTAACATGACACAGGACATTAGGCAACTTCTGCAACACAAGCACTTTGATTTGATCCACAGAACTGCAGAGCTTAAGGTAACCCAGATACAAGCCGGGAGGGAGGCGTTGCTGACTTCGTTTGTGATAGGAAAGTATGTCCTGTTTTAAGACATAAAAATCTCTTTTTTTTTTTTCCACATAAGCGGAAGAGTTTGGGATCAAAAAGCAACAAATGTTTTTACAGCCGTTTTTTTGTTTCAACAGTGTTCCCAATTCACAAAGCATTTAAGCACATGCTTAAGCATATAAATAATCTCTGGTAGTTTGGATGCACTTGGACAACTTTTTACTTAAAGCCATACACAGGTTCTCTAAGCTCTCCACGTCATGCAGGAATTGGCTCTAAAAAAGGGAGATTTCGATCTTCTACAACTGTAGTATTTAAACGAGCTTAAATAACGCCCACCTCTGCACTCCCGTCCGATCAGTTCAGCAGTGAGCTGGGTCAGGGAACTGATTCAGCTGAAAAGCAACTCAGGAAAAGGAGCAGTCATTTTTCAGCCAGAGCAGTTCCCTGGGTCACGTTTGGTCCGTAGCCGCACAGATGGAGCAGAGCAGCGTTGGGAGAAAGCTGTCACCTGGGCTGCATAAGCCAGTACTGTCACCAAAGGAATGCACGTGGAGTCACAGCCTACGTCTCTCGAAAACCTGTTCTGTATCACCTCCTGTCAGCAGGAAGATCTCTGTGGCATTGGGGGTTGGTGGCTTGTGAAGCTTAATTAATGGCTGTGTTTTCTGAACAAATCTCTTTATCAACAAATAGAGCTTTGAAGGAATTAATAATGATGGTGCATTTGCTGAAGCCAGGAGACATTTTTAAGGCTGTGTATAGCAGTCTCCCCAAACTGCCCTAAAAATGATGTCTGCTGCCATCCGGAGAAACGTGTGCTTCTGCAATGGGTGAGGATTAAGACGCCTGGCCTTATGCCTTTACTCTTGGAACCATCAAATTATCTGCCAGTGCTATGCTTGGCTCTGACCAACGCAATTAGACCCTCATTTTCACAAGCACTTCATGAACAAAATACCCATTCGATGATTAAACAAGTAATACAAGAAAGGGTGGGCATTAGATAGGAATGTGTAAACCATTAGGGGAACATTTTTTCCACTAGGATCTCTGTGGAAATCTGATCAGGCCTGTATTTTGGGTTTCCTAATATAAAACTTTTGCACAGATTGACATTTTTCTACACCTTTAACACATTTTAATACATTAAATCTAACATAGATCAGGTAAGTTTTATTGTCTTTTGGAAATTTTTTAACGTTTCTTAGACCTGGTAATGTATATTTTGATTGCCTGACAGTTTCCGGTACGAAAAGCACAGTCTCTGCCCAAGAAAGTGCCTCTAATTCAAAATTGAACCACAGGAGTCATCGTTTAGTTGAGGCTACTAAAGTCAGGACTGAGACGATGATTTGTCGTGTAGTATTTTGGGTAACTTTGCAACTGGGTGTTAGAGAGATTGCCTACTGACATTTTGTGAGAAATAGGTTACTGTTACCTACAGAAAACATGTATTAATGTTTATGTGAACTATCTACGTTTAACATGAGTTTACAGATACCCTGATTCTTGAAGGGCTGAAAACCCATGGCTCTTGATGTTGACTGATCTGACCACGCAAAGCAACTTCTAAGGTCAGTCCTTACCTTGGTATTTTTCTAATTGTGAAGTCTAGGGACATGTTATGCAGAAATTAAAGGAGGGTTATGGTCAGTAAAGAATTCTTTAGCAACTATACCAGGCTCCAAGGAACTCTGAACCCCACAGAACAAGTTTATTAAGTAGAACAGTAAAGTTTTAAACCTAGATTTAGTGTTCAAGGCTGGATGGAAAAATCTTATGGAGTCTAGAAATTGTAAGTGTCTGTGTAGGTGCTTAAGAACATCCCAGAGAATTTTAAAGGTTTTTATATCCCTTGCTACAGAATTCTATAGCATGGTTTCCCGAAACTGATAGAAACTGTACTATTCTCTGCTAGGACTTTGAAGTAATTTCTTTAGAATCTCTTGGATATTTTACATATTAAGGATCTGATCCCAGACCCACTGGAAGTAATACAAGTCTTCGCTTTCAATGGGAGCCTTGCCATTAATTTTATTGGGCACTGGATTAAGGCCTAAAATTCTACAAGACCCTTCCAAAAATCAGGGCTCTGGCACAGGTCTTTACAAAAGCAAATAACATACAGTAAGAGAAGCAAAGCACTACCTGGATTGTTATAAGCAAGATGTCTAATGCTGTTGGCTCCTCTGGAGTTGAAAGGGATTTCCTCTGGCTTTGTAGTTTGGATACCTGCATCCATTTGCCATTAAAAAATGAATAAAGACTCTCCACTTCTCTTATAGTAACTATCAGCATATTGCCATGTCGATCCTTGATTGGCTCATAAAAAACTCTGCCTAAGTTGTGAGTTCCCAGCAAATTCTAGAAAACAAGCAAATTATAAAATGAAAGTTATTTATCTCATATCAGGAGTGGTATTTTTTGAAACTTAACTTTGTGCTCACTGACCTCAGTCCTATTGACTTCAATAAAAACTAGACACACAGTGTTCCTCAAACCCTTGCCCTACAGTGGTATCATTCAGTGGCAAAAGAAAACGTTTTTCCCGATGTTGTGTTTGTGGATTGAATTTGGTCCAGCAGCATTTAGTCCAGCATTTAATGGAGAACATCAGAAAGGCTGTTAGGACCCGATGTCTTTGTAAAAGGAAACGCTGCCAAGTAATTCACTTATTTGGACAGAACTTCCTATTGGAAGTCATGTAAAGATAAAGGATGTAATTTTCAAAAGCACTTGGTGTTGGTCTAGTGGTGATTTCTTTGGCATCAATGAAGCCCTTCTGATTTGAATTTACTGAAGATCTAGGTGCTTATCTTAAACTCCCCATAACCAAATGTCAGAGATGATACGAAATTCTTCATCTATCCCCAAATCACTCATATTGGACATTTCAAATGTTTTCTGTTAGGGTCATTAACTATAATCTCCATTTTCTGTTCTCTGTTTTAAAATTATTGAGATTATTTTCAGCAACAAAAGGAAGAGGCTCTCATATCTGTGTTGAATGTAAATAATTCTGGAGCTGAACTGTGGGGTGTGTTTGTGAAGGAACACAGAGGAATTTGAAGAGACGCGGACCCTTTTCCTTTTACTTCAGATACCAAGAATGTGCTAGACAAAACCGGCAGAAACTAACAAACTACCAGGGCAAAGCTCTCCAGGAAAATATGTGAGGATTAAAGAAAAGTAATTTTAAAAGACTCCACATAAAATACATATTTTGGTCAAAATCCCTTTCCTCACACAGTAAGGCGTCTGCTTATAGGTGCAAACACACTCAATCCAGTGACCAGCCACTGAAGAGATTCCCAGATGTCTTAAAGAAAAATGCCTAACATTTAAAATATGCTCATTACTTTGCGACTTTTCAAGAGATCTACAGTAAGCTGGATGGGGATGGGGGTAGTTTAAAAGGAAAACTTGAATTCACAATGTAGCACATTGTATGTTTAGGGAAGTGCTGCACATTAAATTAATGACATTGTAAATGGATAGATTATCCTGAATTTATTTATCTGTACTTAGAAGGCAATATTTACTTATAAACTGTATTATTAAATTGTTTATAAACTCTAGGTAGTGAGCACAGTGACTGCCCTTTATGTGGCAGAGCTTAGCTATTTTAGCTTTACGCATCCCCCTCCAGTGCTGATGTCTATATAGCACCTTCCCTCTTCTTTTTCCAACCGTTCTGCCTTTTGAGGTTGGCCCCCATAACTGATCAACACTGGGTGTCTTCAGTATACATTTTATATTAATCTCTGTGTCCACAGGTGGGACAAATTGTTGCAGGTAGATGTTAGCCATCTATTTGTCATATTAATCACTGCAACATTTGAACGTGCCTAGATGAAAACAAACAGTTCTTCACTGTCACTGACTCTATATTCTGAGTGGCATCCCCGCACAGAGCGTGGGGTACCTACTGATATGAGTATGTGACTAATCCATATACTAAAAGAGTTTTGTGTCTGCTTAGCTTGGCACCCCGTCACTTGTGTTTTGTTTGCTTTAGTTGTTTGGTGGTAACAACAGGCAAAATTACAGTCCCTGTTGTCTCTGAATCCACTGATCTAGTGCCTTAGCAGCTGTGTTGTCACTATCTTTTCCATTCTGTCCTAAATTCCTGTGGAGTCAGTCTATTAACTCAATAAAATGTATTCAACCGTATAAATTTTATTGAGATCCTTCCATTGGTGGATCCCATTAGGCCACACACCATTAGAGGCTGGCAGATCTGTGACAATCCCGGTGTTCATCAGGGGACCAAGCTAACAGAACAAACGTTAAGGCCAATAAATTTGCCAGAAATTCAACAAAGCAATATACCACATGGACACATTTGCTCTGTCTCTGTGCTTCAAGCTCTGCTCTTAACATCTGTGGTAGCAAATAGTAACACAAAGTAGTAGGAACCTTGGTTATCTTGAAGCGCGGTCCGTGCATGCTAGCCATGCTCTGTTAAAGGCATCTGCACAGAGGGAATGAAGCTGAGCTAACCAAAGGAATATGTGCTACCTAAGCTGAGCTAACCACACCAGAGGGAACATTCAGCAGATATCATTAAAACTTTCTCTAGTGACAGCTCAAAGGACTGACAAGCAGCTGCTGCTTAACACAGGTGGTCCTCCAATAAAGGTACAGCAGGCTGGCATTCCATATATTTCGGGATACTTTGGGGAAATCAGTCAAGACAGGTGGTTGCCCAGGAAGGCTACTCTCCTGTACAGCGAGCTTTGCCAAAAGATGTAAAACAAACCCCACATGGATATTCTTAATAATGGCCACAAAGTGTCTGGCTCTCATAGCTGCTGTAAAACCCAGCTTATTGCATTGACTGGCAATAACAGGAGGGATGGCCGTATGGCTAATACATGAGCCAAGCAATATGAAGATCTTCATTAATTCCATGACTTTACCATACATTTTTCTGGGAAGCTTTGGTGACTTCATTCAAACAAAAGGTAGGAGAAAGTGAGGCCTGGTTATACTTTTTCTGTAAGAATCATGCATCTTTTTGATGTTATGAAAGTGTCCGTCTTCCAGCTAGAGATTTCATGGTAACGTGAAACCCATTCTTCAAAAGCTTTACAATAAAGGTCAAAATGTTCTGCTGGAGAAAGTGTAATTACTATGTGCATAACAAATAGTGGATCGAGACGCAGAAGTGACCTGTTCAGTAGCACTCAGGTTGTATCTGTAGCACAGGCTGGAATGGAACCATCCTGAGAGTCCCTGCGATGCCTTAAAACACGACGTGAATAGTGCCCGTGGTGCTGCTGTCCTTAACCACTGCGCTGAGGGGGCAGCACAAGATCTGTGCACCACTTAATCTCTCTCAGTCTCTATTTTTAAGAGTCTAAATAGGTCTCTGACTGGCTCTCTGCACAAAGGTACGTTTCACCTTAAAAATTTTGGCAGCTTAATTAAGAACTTAATGAAAGATTCATTTTTATTTCCCCGCTGACAATCCACAACATCCTAACCATCCTGTTTGTCAAACAGGGTAGTTCTGCCCTGGAAGCTGTACTTGAGCAGTTTGTAAGCCATGGGTGAATCAAGACTACTATTTTGGTAACTTCAGCAGTCTACTTGTCCTTCCTGTTGGGGACAGAAGCTACCTACTGCTGCAGGTTCCCATATCGCACAAGGGAGTGCTACATCTTGCCTGGAGTTTAAATGCTTCATTAATATATTAATAATTAATAATGAATAGGCCTTCTAGGAGGCTTTTGAGCAGCGAATATTAGGATTATAACTCTTGAATTCCCAACCCACAAACCCACACGCTTAGCTGTGGTCATTATTTACTGGTTCATATCTGTTTGTTTCTTTGTCTGCCACTATTGTTTCTTTCCTTTCCTTTTCCCACTCTTTACTTTTAATATAACTCCTTCCTTCCAGATGGCAAGCGAGGCTCAGTGGCACATTTCATTGTAGATGATAATGCTGCTGCAAAGAACCGGCCAGCGGGGAGTGGTGAACCATAGGACAGCTGATGGTACTATCCCTTGGAGATCACAAAGTCACTAAGTTAATAGCAAGAAACATGCAATGCAACCAACCTGTAGCTGTGCTGCCGCTGAAAGCATCTTTTGCCTGGCTTGAAGTGCTGTGGATGAGGACACGGATATCGACATGTTCTGCCTTAGCCATCTGATATCATCCCACATGCAAGACAACTGCAAAAATATAGCCAGTTCAATCAGGTTTTGTTCTCAGCATTTACAAAAGTAGAAATGAAACTGAAAGCATTTTGGACTTAGAAAAAAGCAGTAGATATTGCTCATTTTGAGTTTCTGCGGATGGCAATGAGTTGCCTGGATAAACATGAAACACATACTGAATCAGACACATTGTTCTGTAAACATCATGCAGCTATTTCAGTTGCTTTTTGGACTATTGTGTAAAATTGATTTACTGTTCTTTGGGGAATAAAAAATAGTATGAAGATATCTTGAATGATGGCATAACCGTAATACCGACTTTAAAACTTCTAGTTATTTCTTTAGGCTCTTCCCTAAATTTTCATAAAAGCTTTATGTACCCAAGTAGCAATCACTTACGTAGGGTCATGCATTTAAAAGAGTTAATGGTGCCACTGTCAGTGACCCGGTCAGAATTTAACCCATATAAATGGTTTGTAAAAATTGCATTTTAACCTGAGTGAAAGGTAAAGCACTTCATCATTTAGCTTTTTAATTACATCATTTCATATATTCAGACTGATGAGCTAAGGCCTATGCATCGCTAAAACAAATTTGTAGAAGCGAGATATGAAATTAGGCTCCCATTACCTTTGTGAACCACAGGAAATCCTGCATAACTGAACTACTGTGAGAGTCATCAATTTCCACGATTGGGATTTGATCTTCATTGGTTACTAATAAATTGTCTTTGTAAAAAAATATAACAGATAAGTAGAGTCCCCTAAAGAAAGAAGGAAACATCATCACATTTTATGTCTATTCACATCCATCCCAAATTTTAGTCAAAGAATCATAGATGTTAAGTTCTGAAAAGACAAATTGAATCATCTGGTCTTTACTTCTGTGTTATATCGATCCTGCAACTTCAGCCAGTGAATTCTGAAAGGTATTTGGGAAGTTTATCACTTTAGATGATGTGAGACTACAGGAATCTAAGAAATTATGAATCTGTGCAAGCCACTGACATCAGTTTTAGTAAGAATTTTGCCAGAGTAAACAGTACACAATGGAGGCTTTGTGCCCTTTAGAAATCAGAAATTTTACTAAAACTTTTTATCATTAATGGGCTTAGTTCTGCCCTCGTTTACTTCAGAGTAAATCTGAACTAACTCAATTGAAATCAGGTGGGTTATTATGGATTTACATTAGTGTAATTGAGTGTAATTTGGCCAGCATATCTGCAAAACTGTTTATAGAGATCATTCCTTTCAATATTTACCCTTGCAATTAGTTACATACGTTAAGTAGTTGCCTTAGGGAATTTAAAGACTCTGGAGAGCTCTTCTGAAAGAATCAAACTTTTATCAAAATACAAAGAAGAAAAAGCAAACTGAACACTCCTGGCAATGAAAGAAGAAATAATCTGGCATAAGCAACTTCCATTTGCTAAAACAAATTATCAAGGCTGAGGGTTGTTTGGGTCACGCTGGGTTGCAAATCTAGCTAAAGATGTGAGGGAACTCTAGATGAGTTGCGTGTTGCCAGTGGACTATTAAAACATGTTATCTGAGCTCTGCATTTTATATTATGAATTAAATAAATACCATAGTTTCATTACTGAGAAAAACAGAAGCAATACTTCCAAATACCTCAGTAACTGCACTTCATATTTGCACAGAATATTTCACTGTTAAAGTTCAAATCCATTTCCAACAGTAACAATTAAAATATTCTGTTGAATTGAATAGGAACTGGGGCACTATTTTCCCATCAGCTGCACCAGTATTACACGTATGCGATTTTATCGGGTTCATTCTGATTGATTGCTCATTCATTAGTAGTGGAATCAGGTGCTTTTCACTATGACATAAAGCGGAATGCTTGGGAGATAAAATGAATGACAAACCGTTTCAGAGTCTTCACAAACTTGTTTGACGAATGGAAAAGGTGCTTCAGGCTTCTGGAAACTGATTGCTTGCGACCAGCATTCTGTAATTTAGAACTTTCTAAAATGGAAAATAAAAAGCAAACCAAACCCAGCACTTAAATTTCAGTTAGTGTCTCGTAAAGAACCTTTGTCTCTAAAACCACAATACTGAATTTCAGTCAGTGCTCACTATATTCCTTTCAAAAGACAGCATTTAGAAACATGCTCAAATACAACTTTTTGCTTATGTTTCCATCATCTTTGTGATATGCAACAGCAATTTTCTTACTTGGAGCAAACTCAGATGTGGTAAAAGTGTTTTGCTCTAAGCAAAGTATAGCTTGAAGCAGTACTATGTAGTCTTAATGTTCAGAATGGATATGAATTTTGCAAGTGGTCTCAAAAACCCAGGAAGAGGTTTGAACCATCAGTCAACATTTTAGGGTGTTGTATTTCCCCAGTTTCTGTCCATATATAGCCTAAGCTTCTAATGAACTGAGTATTTGGTGCTCTGGCAGTCACTAACATCACAGCATCACCAGTCTAACCTAACTAAAAGCTTTAAGGAAACAACTAGATGGACCCTCATCTTCCTCTGTATCGCATTAAATGCATGTGCTTTTGTTTGGAATTTTTTTCCCCATCACAACATTATTTCCACTCACCTGTATTGCTTCTGAGCTTTCAGTTACATTTGCTCCCTAGTAATCTGGAATCCAGGGAAGAGGTGTTTAACTCATTTGTTCACTTCATGTCATAGCTGAGACCTGCTGTGTGCCTGCAAGGATCTCTGGACTAGCTCTTTCAATAGAAGAATTTTATAAATTCCAATATTTGCCCAATATTCTAAAAAAAAAGTGACTAAATGTTTATACATTGTATTCTTTTTCACTTGCGTGAATTCGACTTAATGTCTTTCCTTCTGTCATACATGTCTTGAGTTTTCCTGTAAGCCAAAGAAAAACCTTCCAGTGGGAACTGTGAAGCAGCTGTGCCCAGCCGTGTACCTGTGAGCAGATCTGAGGGGGAATGCCAATAGATGGCAGTCAGGGACATGCAGGATTGTATAGTGTATTGGCAGTTGTTGTCCACATATGGCATTTAAAAGAACACGTGCTTAAAGCTGTTTAGGTTTTTTTGGTTTGCATTGCCTTTTGCAGTGTCCCTCCTGCTTAATGCTGTTGTGCAAGAAACCGCAGAAACATTTAATTTAAAAAAATAATGAATTCTTCAGATATCTACTGTGATCTGAAAAGAAAGACCAAAAAAAAAAAGGTAACTGTGAAACTACATCCCAGTTTTCCAGGATCTGACTGTTTATTTGGATGAAGCATGGATACGCATCCAGACAGGGGCGTGAAACGTTTTGAGGGACACCCTTCTCCAGTGGGGAAAAAATATGACTCATGAAGAACTTTGTGCTGAAAGCTGCTCATCAGTCTGCTGAGGTGTTTTCAGAGTAACGTATTTCCCACTTCCCTCCAATGCAGAATAGGAGGTGTCTGTCTGTGTCTCCCTACTGAGTTCTAAGTTTGAACATTTAAAGAACATCTAAATTTGCTCTTGTCAAAACCCCATCTGTGGAAGTGCTCAACATATTTTTAAATGATGAATAAATTTGCAGCATAATTTGCACATTGAAAACCACAGAAAGAAGACACATTGTTAGCAATAATTACCATTCTGCTGAACAGCAAGGAAAAAGAGAACAAGGTTCTATTGGGGGTGAAATCTCACAATTCAGATGTATGAGACTTATTAGATCATCAAATCCATTGTCTTTCCAGTGCAAACTTGTTCTCCATGGCATATTCTCCAATGCGCTCTTCAGCTTGGTTTTAACAGACTCATCCAAATCCATGACTGCTCCTTTGATGCAAGTGATCTTTGTTTTCTTTTCCTTTTTAAAAAAAACCCTTGTGTTTCTATCCATATGTCCTCAGATAATTTTTATTTTACTGTGAACTTTTTTTCAGTATATCACAGTAATGTAAACCAAATGCTACATGAAAACTCCTGTCTCACTGTTTCCTTCTTCCAAGGTTAAGACCAATTTAGGAATATAAATTTCATTCTAATTATGCGATTTTTCATTTTCTTTTATATTCAGGATGGAGGGAATGGAGGAGGAAATTGCTGAAGGCAAAGCAACATAATTCTGTATAAAACACCCAGAGACTGCAGCATTAAAATAAGAGGGCACATTACAAGTGAAATATATGTTATTGGGCTATTCAGTGGTTTGGGTTTAGTCCACAGCTTTGCAGAAGCCAACAGCAAAAGAAATGATGTAAAACTAGATGGAGACTGTAAACTCTCCTCCATTGCTATTTGCTTTTGTTTTACAGTATAGTGTGTCTAGAAGCCAAAAACC
>KZ508428.1:0-10435 GCA_002844005.1 Limosa lapponica baueri | reverse complement strand
TGTTTCTTTGCAGTTCACTTAAATAGAGCAGATACTTACAAGCAACATAAGTGGGTTGTGGAAGAGCAAGAACAAAGTTGCATACTCAGGCTGCCAGTATGTGTCTGGGGTCTCTGCTCTAGAGGAATGTCTGTTATGCCGTGCCATTTCTCTGAGGAGGAAGATCATCTGGAATTCTTTGTCCTATCACTAGACAAGCGGGTGCCTCTACTCAAGTGGGGCAGATGTGAAGTAAATGGAATTACCTCAGTGCAAAATTATCTGAGATCTTAGCCCCACAAATCAGCCAGCCTGTGGAACAGCTCAATATCCTTTAGGGTGACCCTGAATAAGGAAGCAAATTAGCAGAAGATGAGCTAGATCACACTGAAATCCTAGTGGAGGGCATAAAACGGGGTTTAGAGTTTTCACTAACTGTGTAACCTTTTGAAAATACATCAGAAAGCTGGAAACTTCCAGAAAAATTCAAACTCAATTCAAAGCCGCACATGTTTAGCAGTGCAGACAACTGACACTGGGATAAAGTGCATGGAGACATAATTCCATGCAGCATTTAAAGGCGTAAGTAGTGGCCAGACACCTCAATAGCTTGAGACTGTGATAGATTCATCCCAGCTCAAGGTGGGATGTCTTTCAAAAGGAAATTCTGTATTGCCTGAAGAAGCTATTGGCATGACAGTCGTATTACTGGGTGCTATATTTTGGATTATAAAGTCAGGCTCAACAGCTGAAACTGTAACTTCTTAAATTCCCTACCTGAACTTCTCAGGCTACGGCTTGGTTCTCAAGCCTGCTTTTGTATATTCTCACAAATAATTGTAACCAAAACATTTTAAACGCCCTATGGAATCGGAGAGCCTTCTCTTTGCTAAATGCAATAAAACTATGCTCTCCGCTTGTGAATCAAATTACAATTAGACCATTTTTATTTCACTTCTGACTTGTCTAGTAAAACACATTTCAACCAAATTTCAGAAAGAAAATATCTGGTAAGCGTTTTACTGAAGAGTTGGGTTCCTTTCTTAATGAAGCATCCCACAATTACTTAATCCACTCAGAATTGTTTAGAAAGAATGATCTACAAGAAAAAAATACTTGAAAAATACATTTGAAGTGTTGCCAGGACATACAATTGTAGTAACTCAGTTATGATAGTCTGTAGCATGGTATTATGAAGACAAATGGATGACTGTTGTTTGTAATCATCAGGGTTTTCCAGAAGATTAAACATATGAAAGCAAAGCTTCCTAAGTAATTCCCTAGGAGATTTCATCATATCACAGAGCAGGTTCAAAAGCAACAGCTGATCTAATTCCAAAAGCTCTTAAACTCACTGTACATTCCAATGTATTCTTCCTGGTATTTTTGTAAGCTTGTTTTCTTCAGCCCCTGCAACGCAAAGCACAGGGCAAAAGGCAGGCTGCAGCTCAAAGCCTGAATGAACAGACTTGGGCAAGAGATCTGCACGGAATCTGGGCAATTTAACCCTCCCAGGTCAGGCCGGAGCAATAGCACACAGCCTGGCTCTTCTTGCTTCTCGGTATTCTGAGGCTTTTGCCTGTGTTATCCGAGTAATTTCAGGCCTTTTAGATCGATTACCCTCAATTTTTTCCACCTTCCTTGCACTCGTCCTCCACTCTCCTTCAGCCGGCCTGAGCAGCAGGAGTGGGATGTGCTGCGGAGGAGTCACTTAGTGAAAAGCCAAGGTGCCAAGACCCCAGGTTTGGGTCCCGTCTCTGTCTTCCTCTAGCTTTAATTCAGGCAGAGCTTGGTTCTGCTCTCGTTTATAAACCACAGCAAAGCAGTGGTTGTAAGCAGATTCAAGGATACTCTACAAACAATGTCCAGCTATTTACCACATCTCTAAAACAAATGAGGAAAAGGGAAGTTACAATATTAAGGTATAATCAAAGAAGAGTGTGGTAAAGAGAAGCACGGTAAAGAATGGATAAATGCCTGGGCAGGTCCTCAGCTTACGTATAACAGCATACCCGTGCTGACTTCTGTCCATGTCAGTCGAATCATGCTAATTTGCATTAATTTAGAATCTAGCTCAGGCCTCTGTATTATATGAAGTGAAAGTCATTATTTGGACTTTTCAGTCATATACAGTAACTTACCTCAGATCCTTGATCAAACTCCTCAGATTTCACTGAGGCTGATCAACACCAGAATTAAATTTTAGAGTAAAAGTGATGTCATAATTCTTATTCTGCAAACTCTTTGTCTTGACTCTTTACCAAATTACTGAAATACAAGGGACTGACATCAGTCATATGTCTAAGGCAAATTCCAAAGGCTTTTCTATTATCTTACAATCCTGATTTATCCAAAATATGCTACTGTGTAATGTTAGCATTACAAGCGATTATGAGATTTTTATTTGGTTGGAGGCAAGGGTGTTGCTCAAGCTGACTCCACAGCGTCGTACTCCACAGCGTCACAGGTAAGCTCCCACATCCTCTTGCAGACACACAAGAAAATGTTCTGAGCTAAACAGATTTTCTATATTGTTGTTATTTATTATTTAAAGACAAGGAGTTAGGAAATCAACAACAGAGTTGTCTGTGCTTTGCTTTGAGACTGGGGTTAATTTCTGGAGCAGTGGAATTTTATAAGAACCAGGCACTGGTGTCAGATTCTCAAAAGGAGGGATTTTCTGCATGTTGTTTATAACTGCTTCTGTTCTGGGCTGGTACGTCAGTAAAACAATTTATACTAAGAATATTCTCAGATATTCCATCACTTACTCCCCGTTGACTAGGAAGGTGGCCTGAAAGACCTGTGATATGCACTAACTTCAGAAAGGAAAAACTGTACCATTGAAAAAAGACTTCTTTAATAGCATGAAAAAGCTATCTAAGAGATGGAGTACTTCATCTGTATTTTCAGTACCAAGACCACCTGCAAGTGATAATGCTTGTATGAATTTTAATTAGAGAAACAACATTTTCTTGCAATATCTCCTTTCCCTTTCCAAGCTACATAGCTGAATAGTTTAAGTTGCTATGGTTACAATGGGTTGTGGCAGACTGTGGATCATCATGACAGTGACATATTTGCACGTAAAGAACAAAGGCTGCATCTTTCCATTTCAGCCAGATGATTTTAGCCCTAAGTATTTCTATGATTTTAAATCAATTGATGCAGCTTGACATAACAGTCATACTAGGTGAAGAAAAATGAAAACTTTATGGTAGTTCAACTTTTCAGTTTAAAATGAGTTCCTTTGCAATGAAGCATTATTCCAGTTAGAAGTTTATTTTAAGAAAATAAATAGTACTTTTCAACAACCCATATAGAATAGGAGTTTTTATATATGCTTTAAAAAGAATGCCAAGCTGTTGCCTTGGCTCTTGAGCTATTAAAGGCACAGTCTGTTTCTCATGAATGAAGAGCAAAGAGCTGGCTGAGATTCGAACTCTCTCCTAGTTTTGATCCATTCTATTTGAAAATGTAGCAATCTTATCTTCCCACTGCATTGTGCAAGTATTTTTCATTATAGATTGGCATCACATCCACTAGAGTACTTAGTGTCTTCCATTTGGAGGCAGCCAAGTCCCTTCTTTTGATCCAAAACAGTTGTTAACTCTCTAAAGTACTTCTTTATATGAAAAAGTAAGAGAGAGATCCTTGAAACATTTTAGTAGAATGCTGTGTGAAACTAATTTGTAGGAAAAAACAAATCTATAGGTGTGTAGGGTACAGAGGGAGAAAGGGAGTGTCTGTGCTTGTGTGCATTCTAGCTTTCAGATGTTTTCATCCAACTAATTTCAAGGGTTAAGAGCAAGATAGTGCGCTAAAGTGATTCCAGATGGGCCAATATTAATATCTTTCTTTTCCTGATGAATGAGAAGGTATGACCTAGTTAGAAAACTGCTAAAATTACAGGCGCCACAGAGGCTTCAGCTGGTGCCCTACCACATAGATATTTATACTTACCTCTGCAATTATAATGCTGATGAGCTGCTCGAACCTGCTGAAGGAGACGTTCCAGGGCCTCAGTGTGTCCCCTGTGCCGAGGTTCTCTTCCACTGCAGTCTTTCCAGTCTATTGAACAAAGGAAATAAACAGAAATGAAACACAAAGGAGCAGGAGAAGGTTTTAAAATATTTTCTTGCCTCTGATATTTCTTGGCTCTAGAGGAGCTCTACATCTGGGCACACAGGAAAAAATGGCAGTTGTTTTTTAAGTCTGCTGTTATTACTTGTACAATAAGTTTCCTTTGCCTTGTGCCTGCTAGGTAATTAATCATGATGATTACTATCAAGAGTTCCCAATCAGCTCCTAGAAGCTCCTGTAGTGTCTGGCTAGACAATGGCCATTTCTCTTCAGTACATAAGTGGCCTCTGTTACTGCAGTGTCAGAGCTGCTCTCAGCCTGTACCGTCCCGACTCTCCCAGCATCTCGCTAAGATCACACTGCTGCTCCCTCTGCATTTGAGGCTGAATGACTCTCCTACAGTTATACAGGAAAACGATTGCAAAGCAGAGATGAACATCTCCCTACACCCAGAGCTGGCTCTGGAGCCACAGAAACATGCTCTGAGTAAAACCACTTCTGAAGATCTGCTCCCGGCAGAGGCCTGAACAAATGCTGGCAATTCCTGCCCTAGAGCCTCCGCTCTGCTCAGCACTGCACTCGTGAGGCAAGAAGCTGCGGCTTCTGTCCCACATACCTTCAACCTACAAAAGACTTTGTTTTCACTCATTTGCTGCTGGCTACAACCTCAATCTTGGTTTTAAAAAACAGGCAATCTTACCACAAATAGGAGATGAAACTGTGTGTATCAGAGAGTAGCTTTTTAATTCCAGACTTGACTACTTCCATACTTGCATTATAATGAGAAAAAAGTATTGCACCAGTTTCCTGACTCGAAGTGGATCAAGCTATTAGGAGATCTGTCTACAAGGGAGACCTGCTTCCATCTTGTTGGCATAGAGGCCATGTATGTATTCACAGCCACCAACAAAGTTTGCTCACTCACTAAATATACAGATCTAGTTTCTAGTGCAAGTTTGGTGTCAAGCATTCCTTCCAACAGGCTCACTATGCCAAGGATATAAATATATATTTGCTGCCATTTAGTATAGCAGCTAGAGTAAGCCCTATGAGAGGGTGGAAAGAGAAGACATTTGCACTCCTGATAGCCTGTGGGCAGTTGTAACAGCTGCGAGTGGCTGTCCTGCATGTTGTATGTTTTTGTGGAGATCAAGGGCCAGCTGCATTTATAGCTCGGTGTGGGGAGGCCAGTTCTTAGATCTCTTGTGAGCAGCCAAGAGGAACCAACTGGAATTCACCAATTTCAAAGTGCTTTGGTGTCATCAAACTGGTAAAGCTTCAACCAACCTCATGATTTCTCTATCCCAGTGGTTTCCAAACTTTCTGAGCCTCTAGAGTGCTGACTACCTTAAAAATGACATGGAAGTCAGCCCAGCTTCTCACATACTAATGAATAAATCTGGAAATGTTACTATCTACTAGGGTTTCACAGACCAGCTGCACAACACTGGCCACCACTTTCCAAGCTGCTACTGTGTATGTGGGGGAAACAGGAGGACAGTGGCGAGCATTCACTGTCACGCTACGTGGATGCATCTCCAAGGATGTCACTAACCTTTGATGCTCTGGGATTGGAATGGATCAGGATTAAGCCCTGAAGCTTTCATTTCCCTTGCATATTTTTCTGGCTGCTGTTACAGACAACTTGAAGAGTATTAATGTATTCACATTTAATTTTTAGCTTAGGGCCATATTTTGTTATGCAACACTGGTGTAATTTCAGGTTGCTGCCGCCTTGCCAAGCACAAATCTGCTAGTTTTCAAAACCAGTGATGAAGTCAGTCATGTGGATAAAGAAGCTCTGCCCCCAGTAACTGCAGCAGTAAATAGCATCTTGACTCTCAAGCTAAAATTCTGATCTTAGTATTACTTAATGAAAGAATTTACATTTAGGCTCTGATGGTCTCATTTGCTGTAAAACTTAAGCATGTGTCACTACGGATACTCAATGAAAATACCACATTCTTGCCAGCTATCTGTATACAGTGAGCTGCATCTGCCTATCGCTTCTGTGCTCACCAACAAAGAAAACATACATCTATAGCTACAAAGAAACATTTCTCTTTGCCATAAACTCACAAACAGCCCCGTATATATCAAGTGATGCTCCTGTTCTCCTACAGAGAAATCCAAAAGACTCCTTTTGTTACCTTGGCTGCCTTTCAGAGAAACACCCCCACAATGACTGTCCCAGGCACTTCAGTGGTGCTCCCATGGATGGTACTGCTCTCCCTGGTGGAAGCAAGGACTTTGCTGAGTTCTGAGCGGCTGCACGTGACAACGTGGCCCTAATGCCAGCAAATCTAGGACTTTCTGCTACTCTAAAGCCCAGAATCCCTGAGACACTAAACATGGGAAATGCACTTAATTCTCTGCATAGCTTTTGTGTTGATCCACTGAAATCTGCAGGAAAACTTCCCTTACATCCAAAAGCTTTGGAACTGACACATATTGTCAGATTTCAGAAGGTTAGTAACAGCGGACAAGAAATAGACAGGGAAGACAATGCCATATGCCTAAAGCAGAAATCCGTATCACACAAAGCTACATTCTTAAATGCCACCTGTCTTGCCAGGAGTGCCCCGTTCTTTGGCGATATTTAGCTGAATAACTAACACCTACTGTAAAAGACACTGTTTCTCACCTGATCTAAATTTTTGGTTTGTGGGGCCAAATCCTGTGTAGTTACACCTGTGTATAGTCAAGGTAATTGCATGTCGTTAAGTTATGGGAAACAACTGCATTGTAGAGAGCTATCTGCATAGCCAAGAGTAGAGTTTTATCCCATGAGCATAGCGTGTTTTTGTGTGTCCACACTAGAGAATTTTACACACAGGATGCTATGAGAATGGTCCACTGAATGGGATCTATAATGCTACAAGGCAGGATACAAATTTATGTATGATACACCTAAGTCTTTTGGTTCTATCAGTTTAGATTCAGGTTTTGAACCATTTGTGTACTCAAAAATGAGGTTCTATACAGCAGAGCTCTATTAAGATCAAAATATTTCTCATTTTTCTTAAGTCTTAGTGACTAGATGACAATGTTCTGTCAAAGGACTGGAGAAGAATAAAAGATTAGATAAATAAATATACGTATATGATTGTTTATTTTCAAGGGGTGGAAGAAGTTGATTTTTATTTATTTATTTATTTATTTCACTCCTAGAGGACATGGCCCTAGAATATTTGTCTTTTTCTGTTCTTTGAAGAGGGAGAAATTCTGAGAAAACAGCATCACTTAGCAAACTAGGAGGGTAGACAAACTCAACCTACTTGAAGGAGAAGCATATGCAGGAGTAGATTTGCGTGGAGGTCCCCATCCTCTCATGTTGTACGCTGAAACATGGACATAATACCTCTGGCCCTGCAAATGGAAACAATTGGAGTCAAAACTACCACTTGACTCAAAATCTTGGCTGTAAGAACTGGAGAGCAGACTCTCCCAAGGATGTTTTCTTTGAAAAACTGATAGTAGCTTTCAGCAACATCAACTGATGCACCATGACAGATTGAAACATAGTACAGAGATTTCAGGAGAGGTGATCTGCTGAGGGTTAAAAGAACACACCAATTCCAACTGGCAAACTGCAGTCTCTTCTGCCAAAGCCAAACCCTGGGAACTCTTACAAGCAGACTTCAGGAATAGGGACTCCCCTTTTTGCTGTTGTATTTAACAGAGTCTCTCTACCAGCACAGCAATGGAAGAAGCTGCATTTGGCTGCCACGGAAATCAGTCAGACCTTTATCACTGATTTTGATGTATAAATCTAGGCAATGGAGAGCACTTCTGAAAGTCTAACTTTTAATTTAAGTATGTTATATACTTTGGATAGTACACAGAAACAAACACATAGTAAGCACCGTGCACTGTGCAAGCTTGCTTGATTGTGACTTAAGAACAGTTACTCTGTTTTGTTGTTAGAAAATGAGAAACAGAGTAAATGCGTATTGTGGCTCAGCTCCCTGGAAGACAGTGTGCTTCAAATCAAAGATTTCTTCAGATAAAAGGCTAGAAATAATCAGTATTGTTTCTATTCTATATAGAGGTTTTTTTTTTTTTTTTTATATTGTGCCCATTGCTTACTCTTTAGTTAATTCTCTCATTTTGAGAGCCCACGTTTTGGGGCACTGGCCAGGGGTCACACGTGTGCCTTGCTGTAACTCCGTAGACCTGATTCAGTGTGCAGTGAATTCACTGGAAAGGCTCCAGCTCAGAGGATGCTGGATTGGGCCCCTCTGATGTTGTTTCCAACATTTGGAAATATTGTGGAAATAGTTGTATTTTGAGCAAGCTTTATTTTCATCAAGTATTTTGTGAGTTAAAATTTTCTTGCACAAATGGTCATGAACAGCCTGTAGGAGAAAGACCTTCAGACACATGGTCAAAATTATTCTGCTTAAGAATCCATATGAAAGTTCATCAATTTTCTCCACCACTGGCCCAGTTCTTATCAGTGTAAAACATTTATACAAAAATAAATAACAGAAATTAAAATTATTGCCATCAACACGTGTGTCCCTGGAAGAAGTAGAAGAGAAAGAACTATTATTTTAGCTATTGGTCGTCAGAGGCAGGACTAGATCTTTTATGAGCCTTTGATCTGCACTAAGATTATCCTGTGATCCAGAAAACAGCAGCTTTCACTCTAGTCTTTTCTGATCTCCCCTAAGCACGACAACTTATAAAACAGTTCATGCTGTCTGTCTATTCCTTTGTGACTTTTGGATTATGGATACCAGACATATTATGCTCGGTGACTGGAATGTGTTGCTAGAAGAAAGGCGCTCTACAGTTATTACCAACAGGCACGGATGCAAATCGTCAGTGTCTCTCTATCAGCGGGGCGGCAGGGGGCATCAAGATCTAAATGAGTCCTTTGGCACTTACCGTTCTGAGACCTGTGATGGTGCACCTCAAAGACTGAAGATTATCCATAATTATTTCACCAGCCAAAGGAGAAAAGTCTTCTGAAGAGCTCCATTCCACTAGGAAACAAATAGCAGGAGAAAATCAAATCAGATACCGGTCTAAGCAAAGAAATCAAAGTACCTGAACCACTCACAGGTTAAGTTTTCTCCTAGCTGTTTCCCATTCCATGTGGGTACTAAAAGTCATGCTTAACAATAATGTTTAGCAAAACTTTACACAGTAATTAAATTATATCTCTGTGTATGAGAGAGAAAAGCAAAATACTGCTCATAAGCTTTTCAGGAAAGAATGCTTAAAAATACACTGCTATACAAATTATGTTCAGTCAACATTTGCCCTCGTTTAAACAAATCCCTTTTAAAGAAAGAGAAGTAGTGGAAAAGAGTAGGTACAGGATCTGGACCTGCTAATGCCATTTGGCAGATTATACATTCAAACCAGCAAAAGGTACTGGTTTTTGCAATTGGATCTGCAAAGGGTAAGGCATGGGCAGAGAGACCTTTTGACTCCACAGGTCCACAAAACTCTCATCACCAGCCTTGGCTAATTTGTATAGAAATAGCCTCCTTGGACTAGATCCGACACTCACTGGAGTCTCTTCATTGGTTTCAGTGGGTTCTGGCTCTCTTGTCCAAGCCTGATTCTGCTGTGGTCACTGAAATTACAGAGCTCCACAAGGGCCTATTAAGTTGTGTCCACTTTTGAAGTGAATTAAGTGGCACTGGGCTGGCACATCCCTCCCAACCTGTCCTGCAGCCTAAATGACGATGGGTACCTTCACCAGAGTGCTCCCATCAGCTTGTACAGACGCTGCTTAAGGGCTATGGAATCAGCAGTCCTGCTGTTAGTGCTCTTCCTCAGTACTTGCAAAAATGGACGTGCATGTAAAATAGCATCAAACAGACCATGAAAAACTACTAGATGATTTTTAAAATAGAATATATACCGGGGGGGAACTAATACTTTCTTTGCATATTTATTATTATTGGAGTCAATAATTTAGAATAGTTCAGAGGGTATAGGTATTTTAACTTCAGCCTGTAGAATTTTCATCTTCTGCTTCTGTCATACTGGTATTTTCACGTTGAAAGAAAGGAGCTTCTTAGAATTTTGTGCTCAGCATATACATTTAACTGCCAACACATTTTTCTAAAATAGCCGAGTATCAATAGCACAACTCATTTTTCCTTTCTCTCCTAATTGCTCCTTTTCTGTGATTGCAGTTTGTGAATGCACAGCATGTTCTGCAACGTTTTTGTCCTTGCTGCAATGAAAAGGATATTGGTTCTGTCTATTGTCTTTGAACTTTTTCAGTGTATGTTTTTTAGTTTTCCACAGGTTTTAAATACCAGATTACCACCACCTTTAGTGGAAGCAATCTCTGTACATTAGTATGAAAATGTAGAAGCTGTTAAGGTACCACATTGTAGGTTTTTGT
>KZ508424.1:23506-41900 GCA_002844005.1 Limosa lapponica baueri | reverse complement strand
GATGAAGCAAGTTAGGTGTTAAACACTTTTCAGGTGAACCATTTACTTATGTAATTATCTCTCATTTACATTATAATAAATGTTTCTCCAGGGAATTTAGCCAATCATGAAATGCAATTAATTTTCAAATGCTCTTCAGCAACAATTGACACTCCAGAGACCGAAATCCCTATTCAGTGTGTACGTCTTTAAACTCTACTGCTAAAGGGAAGCTGTTTCAGCTCCGTTGATCATGCAGGTGTTAAATTTTAGGTTTTTTAACAGCGTTTCATACATGCCTATTGCTACAAGTCTGGATTGCTGGGCTCGATACCTGGGTTGAGGGGTACGGGTTGATACCCAGAGCACTGAAGAGGTTTGGGATGCTGTTCTTCAAATTGAGCCCAGAACTCACTTCAGTGGTGACGGGGAAGTTTAAATGCTCTTGGTTTCTATTGCTGACTCCAATTGCTGTATGAGACTGTCCAGGGCATGTAGCCAGCTGTTTTGCAGTTTCTCTGTATGTAAAATGGGAGTATCATAAACCTCATGTCTCTGAGGTGTACGTGGAGATGTATGGAAGGGTCTGGTTGGTGACTGGAGTATCTCCGGACAGCAGACTAACTATCACCCTGCTTAAGTTTACTTAATTCACTTTCTAACCTAACTGTCGTTACAGTCACTTTTGTTCTAAGTCTTACTAGTGCGCTGATAAGATAAAATAATCTGTGGAATTCCACCTTTTACAGCTGTATTTGGTCCAACAGCTTAGAAAGCTATTTAAGAATGGATTAATTTTACTGTGGCGTTCAGTTTTCAGAGGAATTGCTGCTGTGGTTGGAGTGGGGATCTGCGTTTGAATGGAGCCGGCTTTTTTAAAAGTGAAAAGGGACGGAGTGATTTGTTAGCCCTCACCTACTGCAAACAGACCCGTTTCTGCAGCTGGCTCCACTTTTTCTGATGTTAAACCTTGGGCCCCAATGCGGATACTGTTCCGGCCGTGCTGGGTTGAAGGGGACGGATGGGCTGGGGTTGCAAAGGGCTCGCAGTGGTGGTGGAGCCTCTCCAGCCCTGAGCATTCGCCGATCCGAAGCAGTGGAACCTGTAAGCCTCATGTATTTGGAGGCTGAAGAGGAGGAAGAGCTTTTATCTTTCATGCTTGTAAAATCCAATGTTGGAAAGCTCTTGCCAGCGATATTCTCTCTTCATAGCAAACAAATAAAACCACTTTGCTTGAATCTGTGCATTTTCCTGAGGCTTTCTCTTCAGCCAGGGGTAAAGAGGAAAGGAGGCTTTATTTACAGTTGTTTCTTTCAGAATGAATCTAGCATGATGATATTATCTGTAAATACATCTTTGGGCATTAGACGTCTTTCCATTTATTTAGAAACACGATAGAAAGATCGTCTGATACGGGAATGAATACTTGACGAGTTCCTATACTCTGTTTTGTTGCCTCAGAGTACATACGCTGTTTAAAATGAGTCTGTATCTGCTGTCGGATTGTCCTGTTGCTTCCAGCAGAACACTAGTGTTTTGAGTTTGACTGACAAATTTTGTTCCTCTCTGTTTAAACTGACCTCTAAACATAAGAGACCAGAATGTGGCTTGTCATGGGAGGCAGTTGCCCCAGGGCTCCTTGCTCTGGGCTGTCTGCGATGTTCTCGGAGGTGTCTCTGAGACCCAGCCCAGTGGGATTTGGGTCTGAACTCCTCGAACTGTTCATATGTTCCCTATAAATACAGGGCACGTAGTGGGTTTTGGGCAGCGTGGATTTTGTAAGCACCTACACACAGATCACAGTCAGATCATTATGTTGATCTAAACCATTTTGTAATCCTCTACAATCTGGGTTTAGAGAGTGTTATTAGTGTCACAAATAAAAGCTTGTGACTTCTTTAGTTCTCAGGATAAAAGAAGACACGTACTTCCAGAGAATTATGTATTAAAATTAAAGCAACGTAAACATGCAGGAATTCGAGGATAGTTATCCCAGTTCTCAAGACTGAGTCCTGAATTCACAAGATTGCAAGGGAGAAATTGATTCACTTTAATTTCATAGTTGACTGTGTACTGAAGGAGCCGAGTTAAACCAGGAGGACAAGGCATGAAGGAGTCTTTTAAAAATCTTTCTCTCAGTAACTTGAAGCTTTAAATATGGCTACAAGGAAGTGTATTTTGGTTTGGTTTTTTTTTTTTAAAACTGAACATATCGGAAGGAAACCCCTTTTTGCCCAGATCTCAGATTTAGAGATGGAAATGGGTAAAAAGGTACTTGAGTTATGTTTTCTCTCAAACTATTTTCTAAGCTCATGAAAAGCCTCTTCTTCATCAAAATGATACCGAAAGGCACAATAGAAAGTGATTTCAGCCGTCGTTAGCATTGATGTTTGTGGCCTTGTAACTGATATCTTCCCCTTAGAGACAGCCAGCAGCTCCCAGCCTCCGTTATTGAGAGGAAAGCAGGGGAGGGAGTGGGAAGGACAGCAGGCATTGCAGTGATGGATGCGGCTGGGGTTGGCCTGGGCTCTGCGGGGTGGTTGGATATTGCCTCTGACCAGCGTCCCGGCCCTAATCTCCCGCTGTTGGATTTCCTCCTGCAGTTACCTGAAGGAGTTCCGCACGGAGCAGTGCCCTCTTTTCGTGCAGCACAAGTGCACTCAGCACCGGCCCTACACTTGCTTCCACTGGCACTTTGTCAACCAGCGCCGTCGCAGATCTATCCGCCGCCGGGATGGTACATTTAACTACAGCCCTGACATTTACTGTACCAAGTATGATGAGACCACAGGAATCTGCCCAGAAGGAGATGAGTAAGTAAAGGCTGCACCCTGCTTTTCAGGCATTAGGCTTTTGGGATCGGTCCAGGTGATGATTCCAGCCAGTTCTTGTAGAGATGAGGCAAGTCAGCAGTAAAGCAGCTTTGTAACATACAGAACATGAGAACAGATGTCAAATCTGTAATAGCAGCCTGTGTGCTCCGGGCCTGCGGCAGGGATGATACTGAGGGTGGTTTAGAGGAATTCAGCTCTTGCATCGTTCACCGTCCTCACGAGCCTTGGCATCTTCAGCAAAGTTGAGGTGAGAAAAACAGCTCATTGGACTAGGAAAGACTCTGTTCCTGTAAGTCCCTGACTGTCAAATAATTGGTCTTGCTCACTAGCAGGGTCGCTAAGTTTTTAACGGATTGCTGAAAGAGGACGAGCTTTGTCCTCTAGTCTGCTCCCTGAATTATCTGTCCCCAGCTTTTTGAATCATGCCAGTTACTTGCCAGTTGCCAGTCTTCCTGAACTTTTAAGAAGCCAGCAGGGAAAGACGGGTACCCAGAATAAGGCAACATGAGGAAGAGTTTGTTTTATTGGGGCTTCTCTGCAGTAAGTTTAACTGGAGCAGAGATGGATTTGGCAGACTCCAGCACTTATAGGGTTAACCCAGTAATAGAACTTCAGCTGTGACAGATATGGAAGAATAAATAGTGTAGCCAAACTGTGGTCAAATATAAGGACTGTTTTATATAGAGATGCTACAGAAAGATGGAATTTCAGTTCCCTTTCATGGTGCCAGTGTAAACACACAGAAAAATGCTATTTATCAGGAAAAGAATATTTTTTTTTTTACCCAATCAAGTAAAGATCTTGTGACTACAGTAGAATGGAATAATCCTCTAGCCTGAAGCCTCAGTTTTGATACTTTCTTCCGTGTTAAAAGAGAACTGGAAGGGACTGGAAATAGGATATTTGAGGGCTTTCACTTCTAGATCACTGGTTTGTATCTGGCTCAAACTCAGTGAATGAAAACTGTTGCCATTTCAGAACTCTTTGCTAATTTGTACTTTTAGCTTGATGCTGTAATATCTAAACTTTACCTATTCCATCTTGTTCTTTTTTTATTTCTCACTGTAGATTGTTCTTTTTCAGTTTAAGAGAGGAAACAAAACATAAATTAAAATAGTAGTGTTGTAATTCTCCTTTCTTGTCCCGTGCTCTGCGTGAAGGATGCATCTGGCCATAGATAGACTCTCGCAGCCCTGTAGGAGTGCCTCAGCAGGAAACAGTAACAGCACAAAGTCTGGATGGGCTGCTGAGGAAATAGTATGTGCCATGTGATGTCCCCTCAATCATGGCTAGGATATCAGAATGCCTTGACAGTGTCCTTGCTCTCTTCCAGATCCCTGGCAGTCACTAGACGAGAATAATAAGCTGCTGCTGGTTTAATAATCCAGTTGTCTTTTGGGGAGGGAAACTATTATATACTGTGTGGTGACAGGTTTAGGGTTCTGTATAGCTTTGGAAGGGGCTGCATAAGACAAGGGGCAGAGTTAGCAAAGGTGGTGTCAGCTGCAGCATCCTGTGTTGGCAGTACGTCTTCTGGTAGTGGTGAGTCCACCAGCTGTGTGACTGAACTTTGACTGTTCTTCCCCTCCTTCTGTACCTCAGGTGCCCCTTCTTGCATAGGACTACTGGAGACACGGAGAGGAGGTATCACTTGCGCTACTACAAAACTGGAATCTGCATTCATGAGACAGACTCCAAGGGAAACTGCACCAAGAATGGAGTCCACTGCGCGTTCGCTCACGGGCCCCATGACCTGCGCTCTCCGGTGTATGACATCAGGTTGGTAGAGATCGAGGCCCTGTGTGAAAAGGGTAATTTCTGAACCTAAATGGAAAGTCAGATGATTGAAGGACAGTACTGCTTCAGTGTGAAAAACTTAGTGTTAGAGTGATGGTGATGTATCCCTTCCCAGTAAGGCAAATCTCCAGGGAGGATGCTCAAAATGGAGGAGGGGCCCACACTTTAAACTAGTTGTGCTGTGGTTTGGAGTCTGATGAGGGTTTGGAGTCTGATGTGTGTCCAAATAATGCATCTGGAATTCCCAGGGAATGAAGAACATGAATCGCAGTTGCTGTTTGACTGAAGAGGTTCTGACAAAAAAAAATGCATGAATGAACTGCACCCACCCATACTCCAATATGTCAGTTTTTATATGCATTTATTTGTCTCTTCGTCTGCTCAGTCTGTATGTTCATTTAACTCTGTCCACGAAGGGAGCTTCAGGCAATGGAGGCTTTGCAGAATGGTCAGACTACATCAGAAGGTGGCATAGAGGGTCAGTCTGCGGTCGCTGCTAGCCATGCTATGATAGAGAAAATACTCAGTGAGGAGCCGAGGTGGCAAGGTGAGTGTCACTTAGGGTTTGGGGGGCTGGGGAAGTCTGGTGTCTGTGAAGCCAAAAACTTCTGTATAGTGAGTGCAGGTCATGGTCATCTCCCACTCACTGGTTGCTTCTTTTGCAGATACAACGTATGTGTTGGGAAATTACAAGACGGAGCAATGTAAGAAACCCCCCCGTCTCTGTCGCCAGGGTTATGCCTGTCCCTACTACCACAATAGCAAAGACAGAAGAAGAAGCCCAAGAAAACACAAATACAGGTACTGTAGTCCTGGATATTCTATTTCCCAGCTGAGTGCTGAGGTGTAGTAGAAGTCTGTAATGAAGGATCTAGCATTTTGTCCACTAGATAGGTTTTTAGTGTGTCTCCAAGGCCTGTACTGACAGGTGTGATGGACTGTTATTTCTGCTTAGGAGACAAAGTAAGAAATAAACAAGGAGTTTTGCTGCATATAGGAACCAGTATAACAAATGACTGTTGCTAAATCATGTTACAGCTCTGGTTTTATGGCAAACAGAACCTGTGTCTGGCTTCCACTTACCATATAAACTCCTGCTTTAGAAAGTGGTGCAAGAAAAGGAAAGCGAGTTTTAATCCCCATCTAGAAACAAACTCACACAGCAGTGTTTTCATGGTAAAGGATTCGGAATCATCAAGCTGCTTGTTGTGTGTGCCTGGTGATGGGGATCGTGAGGGGTGGTGTGACCAGTACTGTAGCTGGACATGCATTCCTAACCAGCTGCTAAAGACTCTGCTTTTGAGGCACCAGGGTGTTCTCGTCACTCAGCTGTCGCTGGATTTTTCAGCATGCTGCATCTCCCTCGATGCATTTCATCCAAGTTATAGGCCCTCATTTCCTCCAACACAACAGAGCTTTTGTTGTGGTCTCAGTGGGGCTTTTCCTTAGTTCCTTTTTGAAAAACATAAGAGCAGACCAGAAAGCCAGGAGAGAAAATACCATGGATGTTCTCACTTCCCTTCCCCACCCCCAACATTCAGAGAAATTTTGGAATCGACACTGAAATCCCATAATAAAAAAAAAATAAAATAAAAAACAAAACAAAGGAACGTTACCCTAAAATTTCAGGAGAAACAGAAACACTAAGCCAGTCTTCAGGCAGCAGCCATGTGTTTTCTGCCTGTCCCTGGGCCCTTTGGGAAGGGAAGAGTCGAAAGCTGCTCCCCTCCTGATCTCCACACATTTCTGCGTTGCTTTCCCCACCCCCAGCTGATGTGGCTGCCTTTCATGCAGGCTCTGCTGCTGCTATCTGCTTCCCTCTGCTGTTGTGTGAGGGAACGGTTAAGAGCATAAAGAGCAGGGGAAGTAGGTCACTGCAAAAAAAACTCAGACCTGGGAAAAGGAGCTGTTCCAGGCTGCGAGAAATAAAATGGACTTGCCTTTTCCCCAGTGACCTGACTCAGCTTCTTTTCCACATGGCCGTACTATAACCCTGGAAACATACCACTGTAAGGGTATTATGTGTTTTAGGATTAGCCAATTAACTTATTAACTTTCTATGAATGTACAGTTCCAAAACAGAAACCAGACCTAGCATCTCTGACACTAATCACATCAGCTGCTAATATTGTTAAGTTATGTTGGTTCAGGTTGCATTCAGCTTCAGATGGAGAGCTAAGCCATGCTTCTTTCATTGGGAAATTGGAAGGGGGGAAGAAGATGCGATAGCAGCAGGGTGGGGGCTGGGGGAGCAGCAGCCAGCCAAACAGATTATATACAGTGGAGGGTGGACAGCCAAATCTGCCTCCCGAGTGAGGAAGCAAAGTTCAAAGCACATTTCTCCTGCTACCTTGTTTACACAGATCTTCGCCGTGTCCCAGTGTGAAACACGGAGATGAGTGGGGAGATCCCAGTAAGTGTGAAAATGGAGACTCATGCCAATACTGCCACACTCGCACAGAACAGCAGTTCCATCCAGAGGTACAGTAACCTGCTCGCTCAGTTTGGTAGCTGCCTAGAGGAGCAAAAGCATTCCAGTCTCAATCTCACGAAGTAAATTAGTGTGCCAGCTGGGAGGGCTGCTTGCAGTGTGGACCTGGGATACAGAGAAACTGCATGTTGGAAGTAAGCTGAAATTCAGCTGCTTGACAGGGGTACCTTTTCATTAGGCAGGCCACATGGGAGGAGGTAAGAAAAGTAGGGGGAAACTCCAGTGTAAGAGCAGTCTCATGTATGGGGGTCCTTTTGAAAGCATGATGTGGGTTTACAGGTGAGCATCCAGCACCTGGTTCCTTGAGGAAAAAATCTTGGTTGATGATGATCGCTCTAAACCGTAGACACCCATGAACTGGTGCTAAAAGCCACAAGGCTCTTAGTTGAGAGCCAAGAGAATTCCAATATCCTTACAAAAAGTGTAATTAAGACCTTGTCCTAGTCTGCTTCATGTTACAGTGTTGAAAAGCTTTGTTGGGCCTGTATCGGCAAAGTAACCATTGTCACCGCCTGTCAAACTGGGGGGAAGGGGAATAATCCATTTCCTACAATCATTGTCAACGGTTTGTTATTTTCCTTGCAAACGTGTGGCTGTAGCTTTCTGTGCTCTCATCTGTCACCTCTTTTTCCTACCTTTTACCATTTGTAATATCCATGGAGCTTCCAGTGAGACTGAGGGACTTTATGGCAAGTGGTGACCTTTGGGTGAGCTGATGTGTGATGGGTTGATCTTTGGGTGAGCTTAGCTGCGATGGGCATATTCTGGTGTTTCCGTAACTAAGAGTGGGTTTTCCTTTCTTTGAAGCAAAGCAGTGAAATGGTCACCCTGAGCTCTGCTGGCCTTTGCGCCTTTTATCCGTGTTCCTATCTTGCTGTCGAGTCTCTCTGCAGTACTTTTGTACCTGAGCTGCCGGTCACTGTTTTTTTCCCGTTCATGTCTGGTTTTTTTTTGTTTTGTTTTTTTTTTTTCCCATTCTTAGATCTACAAATCCACCAAGTGCAATGATATGCAGCAGTCTGGCAGCTGTCCCCGAGGACCCTTCTGTGCCTTTGCACATGTAGAACGTACGTGGGCTGCTTCTCTTGTCTTTCATGGGTATTTGAGCTATGGAGAGCTTCTGGCCAAAATAGATCGTTTAAAATACAGGGCCATTAAGCTAGAGCTTCTGTGAAGTATTTTCAAACACAAAAGTATTAACTTTGATAATTCCTATAAAACTATGCTAGCGTGGGAGGTGTTGGCAGAGCTGAAGGCAGTAGGAGTCTGTAGGACTCAGCCCTCGGTTCTCCCTGCACTTTCTCTTGAAGCATCTCCCTGTGTTCCCTCTCGCTCGCTCAGTTCCCTGTATCTCACTTCGGGAGGACTGGAACAGAGGGAGCTGCTTCTCTTCTGTACACGGATGAACCGTACCTAGCTAAGTTGCAAAGTGTTGTATTTTAAAAAGCGAAGGATAAAATTGCTATTTATAACTAATGTATTGATCTGTTTTAAAAATCAAATACTATTTTACTATTTATGAGGTTTTGCTTGGAGTTTAAGTCAGGCTGAAGAAGAAAAAATATGCAGCTTTTTTTGTCTACTTTTCTTCAAATCCTCTTTTCTCAATAGCTCCCTGATTTATAGGGCATTATTTCAATCCTCACTTTCATCATCTGTAAACCAGTGATGCTGGTTTGGTTGTGGGAGTTCTATATTCAGGTGGATACTAACATCCATAGATAACTGGTTGGCTCCTGGTCCTACAGCTCCTACTCGGTTTCTGCATTCCAGTCTCACTGATGAATTTGCAGCAATTAGAGCAGGTTACTCAGAAGTCAATAGCTTGGCTCTGATACTGACTCACTACATGGCTTTGAGCAAATCTCTTTGTGATTTGATTATCCTTTGTAAATGGTGGAATTAGTAATTGCTGCCTTTGTCAAGGAACGGTGAGAGTAAATTCCCTACAGGTTATGCAGTTCCTTTTATAGGAAGCCTTGTCGACAAGCAGTAATTATAGCCAGAGCTGTGGGCTGTAATGGCCCAAAACACAGCAGTGCAACTCTGCAGTATGATCCATGAAGCTTAAGAGAGAATGAAATCTTGATAAAGAAACAGTGTTTAGCAAGCTCCCTTGCGTATAACATAGTATTTTTGTTTAGGAGATGCTTTATTCCTAACAAGATTACTGCACTTGATACCATACTGCTTTAAAGCCAGAGTAAACTGGCTGTTCTGTGGCTCTTGGGTCATTCCGACCTGGTTATTTCTTGTGCTGTCTTATGGAATTGTAGCTTTTGGTACTTTCTTAGCAAGGTGAACACTGAGAGCCTAATTCAATTAAAATAATAGGCATCCATTTATTGTATTTGCTCTTAGCATGAGTTTTGCTGATTATTAGCAAGAAATGTGTTGAAACCAGTAGTTTAAAGATAATGTGATACAGGCATAGTGTCGGTTATAGTTTTTTGTACAGGTGCTGAGTAATGTAAATACTAGAAGTCTACAGCATCTCTACTTTACCTCCCAAACCAATGACACTTTCTTTTTGTGGATGCCTTTTTATGTACGTTACTCTTTTTTTTGGCAATGTTTTGTACTAAGTGCAGATGGAAACTTATCTCCCTCAGCTAATTATAATGCACCCATCAACTTTGTGCCTAGCAATGAAGAAAGCTTTGGTTAGCTCAAGACAGCTGAATGAATAACACATAATTCATGCAGGGAAGATAATTTTGGACCAGCTTTAATGGACTGAAGAGCAGCACAGTGTACAAGTGATGACAGTAATAATGTAAGGAATATTAGATAAGTAGTAGCTGTTTGCTAGATAGGATTTCTCCTTGCTTCTATACTTATAAGTAGATGCTTGTGGAATATTTCTTCTTTCAAGTATATCTGGGTATTCTTGTTTTTAAACATCTTGTGCTCCATTGCAGTTTTATAGCTTTGAGTAATGTTCAGTGTGCTTTTATTTTTCCCAGAGCCCGCGCTCAATGAAGATTTACAGCAATCCTCGACTGTGTCCAGCCCGACACAGACAGGGCCTGTGATGTACATGCCGTCAGCGGCTGGCGATTCTGTTCCCGTCAGCCCTTCCAGTCCACATGCCCCAGACCTTAGCAATGTACGTATCACTGCGGGAAAGCCTTCTACGTATTTTATAAATCTGGGTTTCTCTGAGTCTCTGGACTTCTTTCTCCCAAGAACCAGAAGTCTTAAGAATCCAAAAGCCCAAAGGATATGGCATTTTTCTTTTGGATCTCAGCTCCGCACTTTTTAGAGGGATCTGTTTGTTTGGAACATACAATTCAGTGGCTTTAGTATTGTCCTCTCACCTATAAAATTTCTAAGCCTTCCTTTCTGTGCAGTTTGTTGATGTACTTTCAGGAAAGTGGAATACATCCGCACATGAAGTCCAACTCCTTCCTGTCTGGAGGTACATATTGGGCTTAGTTTCCAAGTACTCTAATTAAAGGCTGTGAGCCAGTAATGTCTAAAGTACATAACCACAATCGAGTTTGTTTACACATGTAATCTCAGAGGCTTAACCTGTGCATATTGTGTGTTGCATTATAGGATATCCTCGATTCCCTCCCTCTCCTACTTCTGGAGATAGCTAAACTCTGTAATATGTTTAAGGAATGCCCCAGTTTGTTGGTAGTTCTTTATTTCAGTTGTGCGTACAAGAAGGGAGATCTTTAAATGCTGACCAGATACATACAGACAGATAGAAGCCCGTGGAACGCTAGACCACTTCATTTTTGCTGCGATTTTTTTTCTTGTTCGTTAAGTCTTTCCTGTTTGCAGTACTGTTGATAAGGTGTGTAACCTTTTCAAATGGTTGGTTGGGGTTTTGCGAAGGTAAAATGACATGAGTTTAACTCATTTGGAACTGGTCAGGAAGAGGTGAGCTCATTTAGGACCTCTGTTTTATCTTATTCCCCCTCTTTGAAAAGAGAAGCTGATTGATTTTATTAGTGCCAAAGCCAACCTAACAGTTCATAGTTCTCCTGAATTTGATTGCACCTAGAATTCCAAACAGATCTTGAAAAGTCTGGACGTAATATTTTCTCTCACTAAATAACACTGTGGAAAGCCATAAAAAACAAATCCCCTTCATCTTAGAGATATATCATCTAAATTCTCTGAAAACTGCAATGAAATGGAAGATATCTTCCTTTTAATAGACTGTTTAGGTCTTTTTTTATCTCAGCTCTTAGTCTTTTAAACAGTCTTTACTAATCCTTGGATACGTGCCAAACGGCAACACATGTCTTTCTGTGACTTCATCACTCCACAGGGCATCTGCATGTAGCTTGCAAACAAATATGGCTTTGCTGGTGATCATTTTACATGATGAATTAATCAGAGAAAAAGGTCCCTCTAGCAGCCAGCCTCACGTGGCCTGTTCTGTTTTGTATTTGTACTGTAGGTGTGGAATAAATCAGGAACTCTGCCAACTAGCCCCACCTCCACCACAGTGAGTAGTATCTTTGCGACTGTAGGGAAGCATGGACAGCAGAATGTCTGTATAAAAATAAAATCAAAACATTGTAGGATGCTCCTTCTTCCTAATGCCAGCCCAGACTGTGCCACATCAGAATCTGGTAGCAGGAGCTGTCTAAATGTTGTGTGAAGCAGAGTCATGCTTGCCAGTGCAGGCAAATAATTTCTTGGCCCAGAGAAATGGGATCTCTCCGTTGATTCCTGTTGGTGCTTTCTCTGAAATTTGTCTTATTATCCTTTGCTGCTGTCTGTGGCTTCATCTACAGTGCAAAACTAGCCTTGTTGCATGTGGTTGTGATCCCTGGTTATAGTCCAAAGAATGGAACTGTTGGAAATCCTTGGTTTATTTTTAATGCAGTTGTTGGTATTTGGCTTGTGCCTGCATTAAAACTTTCAGATTTCCAGCTGGAAAGCAAAAGATACAGTATTACACGTAGCTCAGATATGCTTGGTTGTTCTGACTGCCATAGCATGTTTCCAGGTTTCACACCATTACTCAGAGTGCAGATGGGATCCCCTGTAGCTTAAGGAAAGCAAAGGGAGTTTTGGACAGCTTTGGAAACTTGATCAGTCACATCTGAGGCCTCAGAAAGAGTAAACGTTACTAGAGCTGTAGGTTGGTTTTTATAAGACTGCACTCCAGTACAAAGTAATGACAATAAAACCATAATTGTGGGACTGTGTCTATCCAGTATCTACTGGAACTTTTACCTGGTTTTTAATTACTGTTTGCCAGAAGCTTGTGTGCTTGTGGTGACTGTCAGTATAATCGATGCACAGTGAAGTGAATGAGCTCTTCTGTGGGATGCCTCTCCTCTTCAAGTCGTTGCTGCTGGCTGTACTTTCCTGACACTTGTTCCTTCTATTAGATTCTTTGTAGGAACAGCAGTCTCGGAAGCCCATCTAATATATGTGGGTCTCCTCCTGGCGCCATTGGAAAACCACACAGCTTGGAGACCATTGGTTTTCCTCCAGACTCAGTAACAGCAGCTGGCAGCTACAAGAAAGCACCGGGGTTTGAGCGAGAAGATCAGGTGGGGGCCGAGTATTTGAAGAGTTTCAAATGCCAGGTTAGTAGGGAATATTGGCTGGAAGAGTTGGGGGGGATGAGGAAGAATGAGAAATTGCCCAGTCTAGTTTGAATGTATTTTTATTTTTCATGGAACAAAAATGAGAAAGCACTGTTCTCATTAGCAGTTCTCAGATCTTTGCTGTTGCTTTCAACCTCCCTTCCAGTCTCTTCCATCTTACATCTGTTCTTGTCTGCCCGGCTGCCATCACACACTCGGTTTGTAGAAGTCAAGCTGCTGCTTGTTTTCCTAATCCCTCACAACTTCTGTCCTGTGTTGACCCTGAGTAGCTTCCACATATCACTTCTTGCTCTTTCTTTTTCCATATTCAGGTCCTTGCCAAGAGTTGCTGTTTCTCTTGCTGTATTGTCTCATGGAAACTCATCCCTCCTTCTGTTATCACTCCGAACTCTTACCTTGATCCCCGTGACTTGGTTTGTCTTCTGTTCTCACCATTCATTTCTTGGGTGTATTAAAAATGTCACGTTGGTTATCTCTTCTCTGGCTGTATCATTCTGATCCTTGACTCTCTCCTGTGGCTTCTGTGTTAGATTTTTAATTCCGCATTCTCATTTGAAGAACCCTCTGCAACCTTACCCAACCTACACCTCTAATGACATTCCCTCTTACGTCTTTCGGATGTCCCAATCTTGCCTTGCTGCTTCCTCAGTGTTCTCCTTCTTGGTGTCGTGCCTTATTCAGATGCTTCCTAAGCCTAGAACAGTCTCTTCCATCTCTTGTGCCACACATGAGCTTTTCCACAGTGAACTTCTTATTGTGAATTTCCTTTCTTGATGTTACAATTAATATTTTCTCTGCACCATCCCTTCCAAATCAGCTGAGTCTAATCCAGAGCTTGGGCCTCAGTTTTTATTCTTGACTGGATTTGTAAATGTAATAGAACAACATCTTGATTTAAAGGAAGGAATAGGTATTTTTATGGAGAGGTGCCTGAAAAAATATTTCCTACAAGTTCTTTTTAATAAAAAATATATAAAAAGGAATGAAAATACCTGGTTTATGTTGCTTGAAAACAGAGGTAACAAGAAATGCTGCTTTCAGCCTTTTCAGACATTTAGGCTCTTGTCTGTAATATTAAAGAAACTAGATTTAATAAGCTTATACTGCTGTGTTAGTATTGCACTGCTGTGAGAAAACAGTGGAAATGTCCTGTCCTGACAAGATCTTGCATAAAGTAGTTGGATTTAGAAGCAGACTCTGTGGGTTTTGTTTTATTTATTTTTACAAGTTTGGGAAAATATGACCAAACTTTGCAGTAGAACCAGCCTCGAACACTGTTTAGTCTAATTAAAATGATTTAGTGACAAATGCAGATTAAGCTATATGCATGCATGCTTTCTTATAAATGCTTCCATTGTCTTGCTTAACGTGGATGTGGCTTAGGAAATTGCAAATTGATGCAACACGTCTTTGGGGGTAAAGAGCAGACCATGCTGTGATCCTGGCTCTTCTTGCAGGCACAGCAGCTTGTAGCAGTTGTTTAGAAACAAAAGAAAAAACATGTGCTCGTTCTCTATTGCCTCTGCTGCAAAGCAGGAGTGAACCCAAAGCCCAAGGACTGAGAGAACCCCTGTTTCCTGCCAGCAGAGGCAGGGTGCCAGGGAGGCCCTGCTTTGGAGAAAATAGGCAGCAAGCCTAAGCCAAGGAGAAAAGGGGATGGAGCATGAATAGGTCTTTTAAAAGGAGGGCCAGATGATGAGCATTTATGTCTGAAGTCCAGGATGTGCTACAAAGATACTGTATTCAGGTAGCTTCTTACTCATGTGGCTTTAATTAAGCAAGAACCTGTGTTAAATGACTGGCATAAATAGCTGTTAAGGTATAGACAGAAGTAATCACACTTGCCTTATGCTAGGCTTCTACAGACAAAATTAGGTGTCTCATAAGTGTCCTGATTTAATTTTCTTTTAATCTATAATTACTTACTTTTTAAAATCCTCTGTAATTCCCTTTGGTTGCAGTAGGCACCAGAGATTCTCGTATACCCTGTAAATTAGTCCAATAATTAGGCATTTAACTTTGTTCACTCATATTTGAAAACTTAAGAGACGCTCTGGCTCCGCTCTGCAATTCGCTTGTCATTTTTCCTCTGTAGAGTTAGTACAAATGGTTTCTATCTTATTAGAATGAAAAATGCACCTTCTGTGTTAATAGGTTCCACATAGTTTGTGGTAAGGCTGAGCCAGCAGTTAAAGCTAAAAATACTTTTCCTGAGTCCCAAAAGATTTAGCGAGCTGGAAAAATGCTGGCTGCACTGGAAGGACTTGAGTGCCATGACCAGGAGGTGTTCCCGAGTCCTGACACACAGAACAGTAGGTTTGTTCCATGCTGGTCAGAAAACACTCGGCTTCACTCATAATTTATGTCCCCTGTTTTCTTCCCTGACTGCAACAGAGTCAGCTGGAGAATTTCAGCCCGCCCTTTGAATTTCTGTCTTGATGTGTGCCCTTTTTAATGTTATTCAGAGCTAAAGGAGACTGGCTTAGTGCTGACAAATTGCTTTGCTCTATTTTTCACTCGTGTTACATGAATTCAAGTCAGTGAGAATTGGGACTAGCTTAGAAATGTATTCACTTTTTTTCCTCCTTAAAGGAAAAAAACCCCAAAACCACAACCCTTCCAGTAAGACTTAACTGCAGCAGAGCCAGCTCCCTACGTTGGCAGGAAGCCTCTCGGCAGGGGGGACATGGCTGCATGTGTGCCTTCACTTTGGCTGCTGACGTGTGTCGATAGCACATCTTGTGTTCAGCTGAGTGTCGAACAGGGTAGGGGTGTGTTGGATAATCTTGCGGGCGTGTTATCAGACACACACAGATGCACTAACGTACCGCATCTATTGCACACAAAGGAAAACAAGCCCGCGGTCGGTTCCGTGGTAGTTTTGCTGTATGTAAACGCCCTGTGTGTTGTTCAGGGAAGCGTGAGAGAATGGTACCCACTGCAGAAGGATCTTTGCATCCGTATCTCAACTGCCTGTTTGCCGCGCTTTGACCTCCCCATCTGCCCAAAGGCATACAGCTGAGCAGAGAAAATGATTTAATTAAGTAAAACCAAGGGATGAATTCTTCCGCTGCACTTTCGCCTGTCTGGTTATGTCATCCCTCTCCAGCAATCATTTATCTTTTTCATAAGACTGTTTAAGCCAAAAAGTCAAGGCGTATCGCTTCAGGTCAGTGTGTTGTCTCACACGCTGCTGTTGGACATCGTGCCAGAATCTCCCCTGTAGAGAATGGTGACTGCCTGCATTTGTGATTAAAAATGATGGAGCGGACTTTATGCCTGGAATATGTCTCCGATTCGGACTCGGGGGGGTTGGAGAGCGAGTAAACAAGCAGCCCTGACTCTCAGCACTTTTTTTTGCTCCCTCTCTGTGCCTGGAGGGTGAGATTGATCTGCCTGTGCCTTACACGTGTAGCAGCATGGGAAGAACAGAGCAAGGCCCCAGAACAGACCGTTACACACTGGCGAGCTCATGAGGCTACTTCCTTCCCAACTCTGGTTGTTGTGGTGCAGAACTGACTGATGTTGTAAGGCAAGAGGGTTGATATCCATTAAGGATATACTGCTGGAAGGTCCTCAAGCTGAATTTTTAGGCTGGATAGTAGAAGTCTAAATGTATGTTGGCATTCATGCAATTTTGCAATTCCAGACAGCCTTGACCTCACTGATGTTTTGTAGCTTTGAGCTCTCTGTATTAATAGATGGGGGAAGGATATTTATTTTTTTAAATCAGTTTTGATGATGTTGCTTTTAAAATTGGTTAGTTATCTGTATTTCACTTTGCAATCCTAGCTGGGAGCTGGTAAAGTTTTGAGGGAAAACATAATCTACATACTTTATTTTTCTAAAGCTGAAAAATGTTTACAAAATTTAAAAATACAGTATGCCTCCCACCATTTCTGGCCCTTTTTTTAGATACTGGCAGGGCTGATATTTCTAGCAAGGCAAAATAATTCGGTTTTGGTCTTGGTTCTTAAGATGTTTTTTGTGCTAGCAGGGGGCTTTTACATTTGCCTTCACTGCTGCTATTTGTGACAAGTCTTTGCATAACTCTAGGGGTGATGTCTTGGTATACAGAAAGCAAATTACTGTGCTTTTGCGCTCTCTGAATTCTCTAGTGCCCAGAGTAGGCTGTAAGAGAGGAGGGGAATGTGTTTCCCATGGCCTCTCCAAAGCCATTTTTAATTTTGCTGCTAATCCCTCTGCTTATCTTTTGTTCTGTTTCTTTCCTGCAGCAAGCAAAAATGAAGTCCCATTCACTGGAACACAGGAGCCAGGAGCAACCTTTGTTACAGCCCAAACAGGTACGGTACTGCTAGCAGGGCTCTGAACCTAGCTCAGTGCTCACACCATCACAGACAAGGACACGAGAAATCTCTGGATCCAGACAACTCTGCAGGGAGTAAATGACAGCCCAGACACCATTAGGGATGCTCAGCTTGAGGGATTCCTTTACGAAGATGAGATGATTTGCTGGAAGTGTTATTTGAGAATGGCTAGACCTGTGTGAATTCAGGATAGGTTCATAGGCCTGGACCGTGCTGGAGAGAGTCTCCAAATTACAGAAAATTGAGCTGGAATGGATCTCTGGAGTCATCTAAGTTCAAGGATTCAGCAAAGAGAATTTAATATCAGGTTCTAAGTCGTGTGCTGAGCTAAGTCGGAGTGAGTGATTGTGTGACCCATCCCTATGATTGCATGCAACCTGTGGGTCACAGGAGTTAATTCTGGGGCAGCCTGAAGGATGTTTGTGATACTGGGGGGGGTGGGGTGGGGGGAACGGACAGAACAGAGAACAGTCGGCAGAAATTAAAGAAAAGCTGTTAATCTCTCCCCCACCCCCAGCACAGTAGTAGCACCAGCCATCTGTCAGGTTGGAACCAGGCAGGAACAGGTTTGTTGCTGATCTTTGGCTCATTCCTGCATGTTTCTGGAGGGATTCTCCTATAAAGATGTTTTATTTTCTACCTCTTTGCCTCTTAAAACTCTTGTTTCAGGACATACTGGGTATTCTCCCAGTGGGGAGCCCGCTGACATCCAGCATCTCCTCTAGTATCACCTCCAGTCTGGCTGCAACGCCACCAAGCCCTGCCGGCACCAGCAGCATCCCAGGCATGAATGCCAATGCCCTTCCTTTCTACCCAACCAGTGACACCGTTGAGTCTGTCATAGGTAACTTTGCCTTTTTTATTTATGTTAATAGGGCTTCCTCAGACGTGGATCACCAGGTATGAGATTGGAATAGCATGGGTGTTCCAGTGAACTCCAGTTTCTCGTCTCTGTCAGTGTTGGCAGATTCTTGAGGCTTTTTCTGTGACTGTGACACATCTGATGTTTTCTGCAGGTCATTATGGATGAAATTCACCCACAGGACCAACAGAAGGCCTCTGAGCCACTTACTCAGAATGTCAGATGGTGGAAAGGGCCTTAGTTTTAGGTTTGTCAAAGTGACAAAGAGGTCTTGGAGGAGGCAGGAAATCACAGGGGTGTTTTCCACAGTTACTACCCCTTACGTTCTAAATGACAATTTTATAGCGAGGGCTCCCACCAGGTAGATTGTAAGGACTTGCCCTTCACAGAATGTAGGACAGAGGCTGTAAGAAAAAGGAGAGCAGGAGAGTCCAGAGTGGAATCACTGCTCTTGGATAAGTACAGGTTTTTTGGTCACCTGTTTTTCTTTTTTTTTTAATCCAACGTTTCTGAGGTGATCT
>KZ508420.1:12235-24523 GCA_002844005.1 Limosa lapponica baueri | reverse complement strand
TGTTTGTTTGTTTGTTTTGCTCTGGGAATGCAGCTCTTAAAACAATTAGTCATCTCAGACAAATTAAACAGAGGAAGCAATATGACTGGGAAAAAAAGGTATTATTCATGCCCACATTAACCAAAACACTCTTTTCTTCTAAAAAAGGAAAAAAGAAAGAGCTGTTTTCTCTGTTATTTGATTTGAAAGCATATTGGGGCTATGAAATGTAATCAAGTCAGGGGGATTTTTAGCACTTATGTGCCCTTCATGGGCAGGGAAGGACAGTGCACGTGCCTGGGCAGGAAAGCTGCCCACTCCATGTGGAAGTAATGCCGACGGAAAATGGAGTATTTGCAGTAGAAAATGGCTCTGCCATGGCACTGAAACAGCACTGCGTTTCAGTCTATTCATCATGAATTACAAGCAGCACACTTGCACAGCCGACAATATTAATATTCTGACCTTAACACTCACATTAATATTCCGAAGCGACCCAGCCAAAGTGAGTGTGTAGCTAAGGTTAACCTTCCATCTTAAACCCCCTGACCTCTTACAACACAAAAATCAGAGGGCTGCCAGCACAGACCAAGGGGGGCATCCCCCAGCAGCAAGCAGGCAAGGCAGAAGAAGGAAAACACGCTGGGATCTCCCCCGGGAAGGGCTGTGCCCCTTTCAGGCACACTCCTTTGGGATGGAGCCACAGGGGCACAGGCTGGATCTGCAGCAGGACCAGGAGAAGCATGAGCGTACAACACGTGCAATGTGGAGAGCATTGCTGGCTCAGAGCTCCCCTAAACCTCCCCTGGTGTAACTTCAGGTGATTTCCTCTTGTCCTATCGCCTGTGACTTGGGAGAAGAGACTGACCCCCACCTCTCTACACCCTCCTTTCAGGGAGTTGTGGAGAGCGAGAAGGTCTCCCCTCAGCCTCCTTTTCTGCAGCCTGAACACCCCCAGCTCCCTCAGCCTCTCCTCATAAGACTTGTTCTCCAGAGCCCTCTCCAGCTCCATTGCCCTTCTCTGGACACACTCCAGCGCCTCAATGTCTTTCCTGTGGTGAGGGCCCAAAATTGGACACAGCACTCGAAGTGGGGCCTCACCAGCGCCAAGTACAAGGGGACAATCACTTCCCTAGTCCTACTCACCACACTGTTCCTGACACAAGCCAGGATGCTGTTGGCCTTTTTGGCCACCTGGGACCACTGCTGGCTGACATAAAACATTAATGGCCAGCTTTGGATTCCTCATCAGCGATCTTTTGATCCATGGTGGCCCATGAATCCTCATTAAATGCTGTGTGTGTCACACAGAGCTCATATTCAAAAGGATGCTACTAAATCACACACAAGCACGAACGACTGCTGTGGAAAACACCAGTTGTTCCCCTCACCCCATCATCTGATGCTCCAGGCATGCCTGGGGAAGCCCTGACCTGCCTGGCAGACAGCAGCTTCTACCCTTTTTATACGTTGTCTATTACAGAACTTTCCCCTGAAAAGAAATGCCTGGTTGAAAAGAAGAGGACCAAGGGCCTGGAAAGCATGAGATGGCTCCAGGGTGCTGCCGGCAGCACATAGGATCCACAAGGGGAGCCCAGCCTGGAGCAGACACCAGGGACGAGCTTGGGAGGCTCTGAAGATCCAGCTCTCTCCTGAAAAAGAAGAAAACCTGCCCCAAAAGCTGGAATTACTGAATCTGCGGCACGCAAAGCTCAGCCTAGAAACCCCCATGCATCACACCTGTCCCTGCAGCCCATGTTTCACACACAGACAAACACAACCATGGCTGGTCCCAGAGGGAAGTTTTTCTCAGCCTCCTGCGGTGATGATTTTAGAAGCAAAACCCCAAGATTTGAATGCCTTGTTTTAGCAAGTGAGACCAGGAGTATGTGATGGCCCACTCCAGCAGCCCCTTTTCCAGTCCAGCTGGATTTGGTGTCATTTCGCTGGTTCGATGTCAATCTGTGCCCCCGCTGCCCTGAGGAGGGCCGTCGTTCGCGTTAGCGAGAGATCGGAGCCAGGTCTTCGGGAGCCACCGGCAAACGTCGGGACTGGAGGGATGATTTTCATCCTTAATCAAGGCTACAGGATAGCAGGCAAGCAGTTTCGAGACAGTCTCATCTGGGGTCTAGAGGCACTTGAATTGCAAATGGTTATTTGTTCTGCTCTCCTTCGGCAGCCCTTCGGTGTGCACGCGCATCTGCGCCTGGGAGCAGGAGAAGGATCCACATGCTTTATCAAAGATGACTGAATCTAGTATTCATTTTAAAACATTAAAACTTCAGATGGTTTCCCAGGGGTGGCCTTTATGTGACACAACTACCCTCTTGCTGAATCTTCCTTTTTTATTCTTGCGTGACTTTCACTGGGGGAAATTGCACTGAAAGCAACAGCTATTTTACAAACATTATAGTCCTGGCTCTGACTGTTTGCCAAGACTTTCCATTAAGTGCAGGCTACGCTGAGTGAAAATAGTCTGTCAAGGCCAATATACACCAGGTAGAGTTTCATTAAACACCTTGGCTTTTATTACCCTATTTGGCCAAAACCAAATAACATTACCTCTCTTTATCAGAAGATTTAACCTGCATGCGAGCCTACCTTGATTTTCACTGCTGAGTAACTTCTCAAGCTAGTTGTAGGCGTAAGCACCAGCGGAAGGACTGGTGAGGTGTGCAGGCTGCCTCGCACGTTGCTGGCCTGATGGAAGAAGCAGCAGAGAGAAAGCAGTTCAGCTGTGGTTGAACCCAGGACATCCACGTCCGTGGATGGAAAGGTGTTAAGGGTTTGGGAGGGTTACAGTGGTCATCTTTTTTTCTGCTCCCTTTCCTCACAGTTCTCTTTCTTTTGATTCTAACCCTTGTTTTTTGGTGAAACCCTTCAACAATGGTCCCCTCAACTCGTGCACATCATGTCCTACAGGGACAGAAGCACCACCCCTATATGTCTTATTGTTAATGCGTGGGCTCCGGGCCAGACAGTGAGGAAAGGGTGTCCTGCCAGGGCTACCAGGGCATTTTTAGAGGTCACATTTGGATGTGAGAGCCCTGGAGAATGCTGCCAAATCATTTTTCCCATTCCCATGCAGCTGAAAAATAGGCAGGAGGCAACCATAAGGGTGAGGGAGGAGGAGGGAAGGAAGGCTTGGCGGGAGATGTCCTTGTGCCTGGTCTCCTGCTGTAACAGTGATGGCACCCCTGTCTCCCTTTCAAAAATGTCACTGTCTCCTGGCTGGTGCTCCACCTTACCTTAGGCGGCTGCACCTAGGGGACCAGCGCTATGTTTTTAAGTTATAGGAAATTTATGTTAGCTTGAATGGACCAATGTCAGCCGGTGAGTGTTGTAGCCTCTTTTGGGCAGCCACAAGAGGGCAATAGGACCAAACCTAGCTTCTCCTGGCTGAGATGTCCCATTCAGCAGAAAGGAGGTACACGCAGAGCTCTTTCCTGCAAGATGCTGGGCGCTGGGTGAAGGACACGGGCAGAGACCTGCCGGGAGTCAGGGAGATGCAACTCTGAACCAGGAGCATCAGTCTCATCCTGCAGCCCCCAGCAAGGTTGGCCTCACTCAGGAGCCATGAGCAGGTCGCAGGCAGAAAACCCGTGCTGATCTGCTCCCCTGGCCCTGTATGGGGCCCAGCGAGGAGGGGACACCACCAATTCTGGTGCAGGAATCTTGTTGGGAACTGCTTGCCCTCCTGGCTCCATGGGAAGCAATCAGGATTTCACCACAGCTTTCAGGAGACAACAACTTCCAGCTCTGCAACACACAGCCAACAGGCATGTGGAATGATAAATGCTGTCAGCATATCAAAATAATTGTGTCCTTTGCCCATATTAAAAGCTGAAGTGGTGTATTCTCACCATAACAAACCCCAGTGGGAACCAGATAAATGTTCCCGTTGTGAAAGTACACATTGTAGCAGGGTTCCGCAATTAGCTGCATCAGAATAACGAAGAAACCTGCTATTTGCATAGAACATCACTGTATTTTACTTCTGTTCTTTCCATTTAGCAACCTTCAAACAATTTTTAAAGAGACAAGTAGAGGCAAGGACAAGAGGGAAAGCTGTGCGTTTACATGCTAAACACAGTGTGCCTTGAAAACAGAAAAAAAAGCGTTTGACTGCTGAATCCAGGTCAGCTCTGTGTGAACAATCCTCCTAATAGGCCTCATTACCAAAGGGAAAATTAGTTCTTGCTGTTGAAATTGTTATAAACGAGGGTTGTTAAAAGCTGAGTTTATTACTGTGAACCTGGACTGTATTTAAAAACGCTATTGAAGATTTTCCAGTCGCCTAATAATTTTATTAGGAACCACTTAAAAGATCAGCTGAAAACGTGGTAATTTCTCTTCAGCGTACAAAGGTACTGTGGTTTTATACTTCAGATTTATGCAGAGCAACCGTGGAGGTTAGAGATGCTGGTGACCTCCACGTGAGAACTGACTTACTAACAGAGCTTAGCCAACGAGTTTTGAAAAGTGTCCCCCCCCCAAAAAAAAGCCCATGGGGTAAAGATTAACATCCAACAGGATGAAAAAGGGGACTACCAGACACTGGGGGATGGCAATTCAGCATCAGACAACTGGCTCAAATCCAGACCTAGTCACCAGTAAATGAGAGCTGTTAGCTCCAAGTGGCCTATCTGCCGGGGCGTGATGGTCTGAGTTTCTCAGGGACACGAGCACTGGCTGACAGTCTCAGCAGAAGCCGGAGGTTAAGCGTGCACCTCGGCTTACCTGGGTTGAGCTCCTCGTGGAGCAAATGCCCCTGATGGCCCCAGACGTTTCACCAACAGAGGAGAGTGCCAGGCTTCCCAGCTCAGAAGTTAAGGCCTGCTGGGTATATTTAATTCAGGTTTCAAAGTCAAATCGCAGGGCAAAAGGTGTATCATCCCTGCAAGGTTAACTAGACTTGCCCCAGCAAGCCATTGCCCCAGCTCAAAGACATATCTCTTTGCAAAACCCTTTCCTCTGGGGTGGCCTGTGAAGAAGCACAGACTGGAGCTCACACTGAAGAAGCACAGATGGAAGCTCACACTGAAGAAGCACAGACTGGAGCTCACACCAACCAGCACAGTATTTTGGCTGTGGTGACTTGGGTGAAGGAATGGAGATGGTCATCACACCACGGCTGGTCAATCCCCCAGAAAGCCCCGCTGGAGTTGGGAAGGGCGCAAGACAAGTTTTCCCACTCTTCGTGACATGGGAATTGAGGACAACCTTCTCATTGCAAAAACTGGGAACCACGGGATGTGCCTCACACTGTTGAGAGCCACGTTGGCATGGGCACAGCACCAGGGTCCCTACATAGGGTGGACACCAGTCCAGCAGCCGGGGAGGCACCATCAGCTCAGGCAATTCCGCAGCAGTGACGTACCCTGCTGTAAGGGATATGGCAGGGACAGCTGAGGAGGATTTCATTCCTTCAGCTGGATGAAGGGAGGTCAAGAGAGGCCACCGACCTCGTCAGCTGATCTCACAGGGGACAGCCCAGCAGACACCGAGCTCCCCCTTCCATCTGCCTCCACGATTTCCTGGAGCCGGGAGTTATGCAGAAGGTTTTGCTCCATTTCCCTCCATGGCTATCATGTCAGCTCGTGGGTAAATTGCCATGACAATTAGGGAGAGTAATGGGAAGATGTGACATATGTTTCTTTTACTTCAGCGCTGTTGGCTGAAAACTGGAACTAAAAGGTACCAGGCAGCTCCTTCCCTGCCTCTGGAATTTCATAGATGGTGACTCTGAAGCATTAAACAGGCAGAAATAATTACACTTGCACAGACTAAATTAAAAACAATGAGAAAGCACATGATTTTCTTTGTAGCAACCCTAGCTTGCAGCGGTTCTGTACGTTTCAGATAAATAGAGTAGATGCTGCGAAACCTTTTGGAGGCTAATCAAAACCTCTAACACACCAATAAAATCTTCTCACAGCTGGAGCCAGAGAGCAGCATTAATATTTACTAGCCAATGAGTATATTTACATGAAAGAGAAGATTCTAAGAGTATCTTCGATACGCAATTAAGGCATACACATGGGCTGGCAGGAAAATAAAATAAATCTTTTATTATGTCTATGCTAACATCTCCGGTAATGGGCTAATAATTACCCATGCATGCAAGGTTCTTGCAAGAGGGAAGGTTTTGCTACAAACTTTATTCTTGTTTAAGCACATCTTGAAGTCAATTCTGGCTTCTAAATTGTAGGACACAGAGGAACAAAAACCAAAGGTTTAATTCAGGATCAACGACTGTACCGCACAGACTGTCGACTAAGATTTAGTGTGAGAACTCTGGATATATTTCACAAGTGCCCAGGCAACAATAGCACTCGGTTAGTGCTCAAGGCCAGAGAAAAATATTTTGGAGGGCAAAATACATCCCTTTTAACCAGAAAACATGAGGTTATGTTCCTTTAGGTGTACTCTTGCCTTTGGTGGGCTAGCCTTGCCCAGGCTGGGGTCTGGCTTGTGAGGTCCACCTGGGTTTGCAACACAGGGCACTGGGGAACACCGGTGACATCCCTGCCCTTCACAGGTGGCTTATTTCCACCCTACTGTCTTTTACTGGCACATAATGACAACTCTGTGTCAAGCCAGAAGAACTAAAAGTCTTTAATATATTAACCAGGTGATTTAACAAACACGGGTCAAAAGCACTTGTGGAGGAGGAGAGCAGACCTGTACATCTCTCCATCGTAACTCTCTCCACATCATCCACACTGTCGTAAGGGTTTTCCCAAGGAACGCTACGTGTCAACATGCAAAGTTACCTTAGGGAGCCAGTTACATTTATATTGCATTTTTATCATCTGACCTAACATATGTTTATGGGCTTCTTTTGTACACAGGGACCCTAGTGATTTATCTGAAGGTCCAAGGTTGCACCAAAGTAGGGGTATTTTGCACAAGGACACTTCTCCATAGATGTGAAACCCCAGCCTACAGATCTTGTCATTCAACCAATGACAGATCCATCTGTAAACAGGTTTCCATACCAAATGGTTAAATTATAACAGCGCAGTAGTGCATGTGGCGTAGGTACAGTAGCTTACAGTGAAATGCTCTGGACATTCATTCCCATTTGTGCCAAAAAGCACCTAACCGGGATGTTCTGCTGACAGCCAAGTGAGGCTTTGCTGCATTAGGACCTCAGTTTAATCTTGCCATTCTAGGCACGTTGTTTCTCATTATTACATATTTGTTATTGCTTTTAATTTCTGCTACAGGAACATCAATAGAATATCCCGTATATCCCAGACTAAAACAGCTGAAAGATGGGAAAAGGAAATACTGATGGTTTTCAAAGAGCGAGCGATTGTCTACATCATCTTGCCTTGAAATGTTTGTTTGCTCTATAAAAAAATTGAGCATCAATCTTAACAAAAGTTATTTGCATTGGGTCTATCACTCATTAGTGGTTCCTTCTACATCTTTCAAGGTTCTGTTATCAAAATGTTGACAAAAACATTGCTAGTGAAGGTCTTGGGCTTTATCCCTCAGAAAAGGGTTAGGAAAAGGGGAAAGGGAAAGAAATTTAAACATCCAATTTATTTACCTTTTTTTTATGATTTCTCTCAGCTTGGCTAATGGAAAGTCACTAGCATCAGTTTCATGTTACTGGAATGAGTTTCACTTTCAGGTTGTCAGAGCTGCCATATTACAGCTGCCAGCACTGCAGGAGGATATTTATTGCTCGAAAAACAACAGTTCCCACTGGATTCGGAAAACAATATAATTGCAGTATTTTATAGGGCATCAGTTTCATAAATGCCGGAGGTGATTGGCCTCTCTCCCCCACCCTCAGAGTCCCTTTCCTTCACCCCCCAGCCTCCGCTCCCCCCGGGGGTAGGTCTGGGACCGCTCCAAGCCAGTGATGCTCTCTGCGTGACAAGCGTGCTGACGCACTGAAAGGAGAATGGCATTAATTGCCAGATTAAGCCTAAAACCACACAAGGGAATTGCTAAGCCAGGCCCGGGGTCGGGTACAACCGGCCTTACCCCCTCCGAAGCCGGGAACGACACCAAATGTCATCAGACTACCCACGGGCAGAGCACCCTCCTGCAGATCCCAGCACGACAGAAGGCAGCCACATGTTGCTTTTCGCCTCCCCAAACCAGAGGTGCTAATTTTCATTCGGGGCTAAGAAACAGAGGTAAGGCCTTGGAAGAGATTCACAGGTTTGGCTGAAGGACAAATAACTGAGCATTCCTGTAATGTTCAGACGAAAGAAAGAAAGAAAGACAGGGTCCGGTTTGTATATTGTCCTATCTTCCTTTCCAGCATTAGCAAACATTCACTGCAAGCCACGCTTTCCAGAAAGAACTTGCACAGAAGAAGGAAGGAAAAAAAGGCAAGAAATGGAAAAGTATTGCCACCACAGAGCTGGTTAGCGATAAGGAAAGTGGCTGTCTACTTTTAGGCAGAGAGACAGAGAGAAAAGTTAAGAAAACCAATACATTTCTTGGGTGAAAAGAAGGAAGGTAAAAAGAGTTCTTTAGAGTGAACAGAGGCTAAGAATGAAATCTTGGTCCCTGGGTACAACCCAGTGGTTGGCAGAATATTCTCCATAGGATTTAGGAAGAAATTTCCTTAATTTTTCCATAAGAAATTTTCCATACAAAGAATTTCCAAGCCGAAAAATACAAGAGGAATACAGAGAAGTGCTTTAGCTCTGGGCCTTGAGTAGGGGAAGCCACAGTTTAAAGTCACCCAGGGAGTCCACAGGAAGATGGACTCCCCAACATGGCTTAGCAGCGTGGTCCTTCCCCCATGGTGCCAGCCAAGCATCTCCTTCCCATCCCTGCACAGAGATTCTCACACGTGGGAAGCGCCAAATGCAGGTGCCAGGATGGGTCAGCACCAACAGGGGCTGCAGGTGGGGACCTCAGCAACGACAGCGAGGTAACAGCAATGCAGCCTGTCCCAAAGGGGATACAGAAAATACCAGCAGATACTCAAAAGCAGAGAGCGTTTCTGGAAACAATAGCTTACGAGGGGGGTTAGAAAAGTTGTGCGGGGAAAATAGGCAAGAGCTGCCCCATTCAGAGTTCATGGGATCTAATTTCAGAGGCGTCGCAGAAAATTTTTTGGTTTTCAGCCACAAAATAAAAATCATCAAGACTATAATTATGTTTTTTTAAAAAAGAGAGAGACAACAATCCTTGGCCCTACGTGGAAGCTGCACAAAGCACGTTTAGATGCACCCTGATGAAGTAGGTGATGATTTTTTGAACGCTGAGCAGTCCCCATCCAGAAGCTTCTTCCAGAGAAAGTTCGAGGTGCTGGTTTTGCTCCTGCTTGTGGTTGGCGTTTAGGTAAGCTGATAATCAGCTTTTGCTTCTAACGCAGCTTTAAAAGCCAGCTGGGCAGGTAAGAGTGTACGAGAGGTTTGAACATGCCCAGGGCTGAATTTATGCTGACACTAGACTGTGCTGTCATGCACAGAGCAAAGACATGAGCTACGCAGCTGCTGCCAACGAGCCCTGGGAGCTGTTTATTTTGTCCGGTGGTTGTTTTTTATCTAAGCATGCACCAGCTGGGAGCTTCTCTGGTGAAGTGAGCTTGCCTAAAGCCACACTTCACAAAGGGTTATCAGTTATTTTGAGAGGAGACCAAAACAGGCATTAGCGGAGGGTCAGAGGAGATGTCACACCTGCTCCGGCCACTGCTCGGCCAGGTCAATATCCAACCCTTTCTGGTCTTCTGGATGCCTGGTGGTGTGGGATGGTCCAACCCTGTTTATGTCCTCACTTCTCAGGGTTTGTATCTCCGCGATCTCTGTGACCTTACAGTGAAGTCATTCGTGTCCAAGTCCCTAAAGGCATGGCTCTTTGAGGTCACATCTGTAGCAAAGTTGCACTAAAGAGGGGGGTGGTGGGACCCCATTCTCCGAACTGACTCATCACCTCCTCAACACCTTGATATTCCCAAAGTAGAAGAGAGGGGATTTTATTACCAGCTGCCTGCATTTGTACAGCACTTGCCCAAGCTGTATTCGATCTCAAGACAGCGGCCTCGCAGCAGAATATAAAAACTTACATTGCAACAGATTGACGTGGTGAGATTTGCCAGCCGTGACTTTCATAGCCGCTCTGACTGACTCCAAAATCCTCAGGTCCCTTTTTGCTGGCAAAACATCTGGCTTGCAGAGTGTGTCACAGCACGCTGGAGGGGTACAACTAATTCATTTCATAGCCACTTCATCGTGCCTAATGCAGCACAAAGATAATAAAGCAGCTTCACTGGAAAACACTAGCTCCCAGGTTGGAACAACAGATTAAACTGATTAAATCTGGGCCACATCGCCCCGTGGGGCAATTCATAATGTCAATGGGACATTAAACAGTAGGACTTGTCCTCATAGCAGTCAAATCACATACCACCCAGAGCCCATTGGAGTGCCCTTCTGTTACAGGTCCATGTCAGGCCACGGGCCCTAAATATCATGCCTGTGAGTCACCATAAAGGACCACCTCATCGGAGGTTAGGCAACACGAGTGTATCTACAGCTAGTCCCTTGGCCAGTTCACAAAGAAAGGCAGGGAGATAACCCCCTGTGTACACAACGCTGACAACACTAAGTATTTCACAAAATCCCCTTTCATTTTCCCGGGAAGAGCTGCTTTTGATCAGGCACTGATGAGGGTTTCCAGATCTTGATTGAGCCAGCATTTGCTTCACTCAGGCTCTGGATCATTTGGAGGTGGTTTCCAGGAAGGTCAGTTCCCTCCTGCTGCTGCTGCCACCTGGGCTGGCAAGCCCGGGACACACAGCACAGCCCCAGTCCGTTCCTGGGACTTGTCTCCTGCTAAACCACAGATGTCCCAGGCTGTCCCCACCAGCTGTGAGCTGTCTCTGCCACCAGTATCACGTTAGGAAGCCTCTTTGTGCACCTCGGAACCTCTGCAGGGTTTATTGTTATTAGAATTGGCTTGAAGGAAGCTTGCAGGCAGCCTTGACAGGAGCCATTAGCTTGTCAAGGACATATATTTGTAGCCTAGCAATTACAGGACTCTGCAGAGCCTGGACCCACAGTCCTTGTAGCTCAGGAGCAACTTGTATGGGCTTTTTCCTGAAGGAGTGAAGTCAGCCAGCAAAATGCCACTACTTTTAGATTCCTATCTGCACATACAACCTTTGCTCACCAAAAGAACTGGCAAGAAGGGCTCTTCTTCCCAATCCCACCACGCTGAAAGTGTCCTTCAACCCCCCCATCCCTGACCCCACTTCCCCAGCACAGCTGCAAGGGAACCATCAGAGCTGGGGCACCTCCCAGTTGTGAAAGACCAAGGGGCAAAGAAAAGCCCATGGGCTGGAGGCTCTTCTCTGGAAAGATTTGGATTCTCCAACCTGTTTGCATTAAAATCTCAGAGGCATTTAAACCACGTGGTCTAAGGAGCCCAGCTGCTGCGGCGCTGCTCCAGATAGAGGCAGTCTCCAATATTAATGGGTATAATCCTGCTGGTTTGCAGATCTCCTCCTCTCTAACTCTTGCTATCCCCAAGGCCTCCTTTTTGAGATGCTCCTCACACAGCCTGCCAAATGTCGGGATGGACAATTACCTCTGGTGATTGACAGGAAGGAGGAGAGCTTCGGCAGTCATTAGCAGAGGCCTTCACTACCACAAAACACACTCATCTATTCTTTTCCCTTCCTAAAACACAGCTTGTGAAGAGAGAAAGAGAGAAAGAAAGAGACAGAAAAAGAAGGAAAGAAAGAAAGAGAAAGAAAGACAAAGAGAACAAGAAGCAAGCTTCTTTTCCATTCTGTAAACTAAAAGCTCTGGTTTCAATTTTTATGTTTTTTAGCCTGAAGAACTGTACAATTCTTTTTTAAAGAAATATATAAAGTGCCATTTGATAAAAAGAAGAAGTTTGCTCTCTAGTGGCTGAATTTAAATAGCTCAAAAAGACCCACAGGCTGCTGAAGAAAGGGAGAGTTTCATCCAAAGTGTGCTCGGCTCCTAATCTTTGTGCCACTAAATATTTGCTCTTTGCCAATATTTACTGTTGAACAACTACCTATGACCGGTGTGATTGTACTAAGGAAAACCAAAGTGCATGGTGTTAAGATCTAATCCCATGGAGTTTCTAGTTGGAAAAGGAAATTATTTCTGTCTCTACATGCTTCCTGATGTGCGGAGGGGCTAGGATGGGGTCTGAAGGGTCGACTGGCATGGGACAGCACACTACACAACCCAGATGTCACTGGCCATAGAAAGCTTTCAGCGAGACCGCTGTGGCAGTGGGTGACTCCGGCTGGTGGCATGTGGCTTTTGACCACATCAGGTCAACCCTGCACTG
>KZ508419.1:7128-26937 GCA_002844005.1 Limosa lapponica baueri | reverse complement strand
TGCAGCTTTTGTCAGGAAATCCAAATAATTTGCTCCCGCTTGCTTTCAGTTTGAAAAAAAATGGCAGCCTTCTGTTAAAAGAAAGAAGGAACAGCCTTGTTTCTCTCCAGTGCTGCTTTTATAGGAAGGAGACAGACACACTGTAGCTGTCCACAATTCCTGCATTTAAAGCTAGAAACTGGCATGTCCTGCCAAAAGAAATTAAATGTAATGAAAATGTGTTTCTGGTCAGTCAGAGACTGTATTTGTTCTACCACAGAATACGCGTCCTGAGGGCTACAGGACGTCCTCCTTCCAGCAGTACTGGGGGTATTTAATCATTCTTGGACTGATTTTCCATTGCTTTGCCTCAGCTGAGTATCTGTACCTGCTGCTATGCAGGTGTGAGCGCTGGGCTCAGCCAACAGGGGATTCCTGAGTAACAAGCATTTTGCATTCACAAGGCACGGGTATAAACATCTATTTTCACTCAGGTCTACTGACTTCAGTAGAGAAGGCATTCCTGCTTCATATACATTCAAAAGACAAGAAGATCTTAAAGTATCTCCAACTGGATGATGCACCTTCCCCTTACTCTACACAACATCAACTTTCCACCCAAGTTCTGGTACTGGTTCTGTTGGCAAGACTTCCCAGAGCATGTGTTTGCAATCACTGATAAGGGGAGTGCACCATCAATATGCATTAGTCTTTTCCTGCCAACTGATTAGTTTCCATCGGGGTCCAGCAAAGGCAACCCACTGGCTTGAAACAGAATGACTTCATCCCGTGCCTCTCTCTGCTTTAACGGTTTTCATCCAAAATCCCCTCTGAAGACAAATCTAGATATTTTTTTCAGAGGTTTCTTTCTCCCACCCCTTACATTTTGCGTTAACAGAGATGAGGTGATATAAGCAGCAGCTTTTCTTTAAGGAAAAAAAAAATAAAAAGAAGATTAAAAAATATCCTGTTCAGATCCACCCTGATCTTTGGACTTCAGAGGTTACGTCCACCGCTGGCCTAAAGGGGGGTTATGAAGGTGCTGTTAAACTACTTTATGTCACTATATTCTCCAGTCACAGACCTGCCAAGCCACTGAACTTGTCTCAAACATAAACTAACCCCATCTTTCAGCTGCTCCACTTTGTCTTGCTCTGCCAGCTCCGTGCTGTATTCCAGCAGTTGGGAAATACGAATTTTCTTTTCTCCTTGACTCGCACGGGGGGAAGGAGGAGGCCCTGTCTTCAGCAGGAACCATTATGTGCTGCTGTTGCTGCTTCAGGCAAACAAATCTTATTAAAAAAACCTAAGTGACCAGATGTAATTCCCTCGATTAAGGTAGTTTAATACTGATGCTTGTACTCTAACATGTTCTTTCAGACCTCAGAGTTTTTGCAGCTGACTTGTAAAAGATCAGCAGCTGAGCTTCAGCAGTATCCCTCCCATTTCGCATGCTGCCTTTGCTGTTTTGTAGAGCTGCCGAATGCAAAATGAAGCTGCGAGAGCGTGTTGGCTCTACAGCTACCAAGGCATGAAGCACTTCTTTCTACAGCTGTGGAGTACATCCAGAATATTCATAACAGTGTCACAGGAGATGTGAGTCAATGTGTGACATTTAGCGTGCTATTGTGTGACACCAGATGATTAATGCTCACAGCAAAACACAGGCTGGTTTAAATAAACAAAATTAAATATATTTTTATGATTATAGAAATCATGTGTTACATCTCCGAGAGAACATCAGCTGCTGCTCCCAAATGCTTCATAGTTGCTGGCTTGTTTTTAAATGCTTTGATTGTTCACTGGATTTTCCTACCACATAAATCCATTGGCAATTTGGCCCAACAAGGCGAGTCAGTGATTTGGGCAGTAGCTCGGGCCACAGTGGGCAGGTGCACATCAGTCTCCATCTTGTTTTATGATCAGCAATTTACAGCATCATATTGTTCCCATTTTCAGCCTTAGAAAGACATGATGAGAGTTTAAAAGGGCGGGGAGCTTAACCCAGTGCCAAAGCAGCAAGATTCTTCCTTCCCTGCCCCAAGGGCTTTAGACCAACTCTACTTGTTGGTCACTCAGCACGAGGGTTACTTTCTGTGTTCCAGCCATGTTATTTTCTGTAGAATGAGTTGCTTGGGCTACAGTCAAATAGGTGGACGAGAGATCAGTTCGGAGCCCAGTGTGTGCCCTGGCAGTGCTCCAGCTGCGTATTGGAGCAAAACCGTCTGATTTAAACCACTATCCCTCAGTATCTTCCCCTCCTCGGGAAGGAGATGCAGGCGTGCGAACCACTAGACCGTGTCACAGGCCAGTCAGGTCCTCTTGTTGGTGATCACAGGCACAGGAGCTCAGAGGAAGCCAAGAGGACAGCAGCCTCCACAGGAGAGACAGAGCCACTGTCTCCCTTCGGATCTCAGATTTTAGCTGACAAGCATTTTCATTCACAATATCTTTGCTCCATGTGAAGCGAAATTTTAACCTTTAAGGCTAAGGTAAGTTAAGGTTATGGTCTAGGGAAGTTCTGAGATAGAGGGCAGGAGCAAAGACTGTGATTTCCTACTCCTCTACCAACCATGGTGGGGAAAACCGAGTCCTAACTGCTCTGTCTGTGCAGATTTGGAGAGTTCCAGCAGCCTAAGTCACCAGCAGCGTTATCGCCATACTTACAATGGTGTGACACACAAAAGCACACCACTGTCATAGATCCCCCTTAATTTATTAGATTACATTTTCTATATGTCTGTGCTAAATGTGAACACACCTGCAAAACGAATAATCTCCAAGCTCCATTTAAAAAAAGAGGCTTTGTACAGAAAATCTAAAAATTAAACGGGGCTTTACAGCGCAGAAGGAGATACAAATGTAAAAGATGTTTTCCACTCGAAAAGCTTTGTCTATGGAGTTGTCAGGATGCATTTCCTGTGGAAACAGCGAAGACTTCGATCTGCCTTTTTCCTGAATACTGTTCAGATTATCGCGCTTACAATGAAGGGCAGAAAATGGGCTGCCAGATGGTTAATGGCCCTTCTGAAAAATAGCCTTCAATGTTGCTTTTTGGAAGCCGCTTGTCATGGAACTATCAGAATACAATCTCTGCACTCTTCTTGTTCATAGAAGGAAGCATATTTTAAGCAAGTGTTATCAAGGCCAAGAGAGCCTGAATTAACTTGTCTTAAAGATACCTCTTAGCGTGCTGCCAATAAATCTACCAGCAAGTTGCTGTAACTAGAAAATACACGTAAATAAATAAAGAGGTAGCTTGTAAGGGAATGGGTTCCACCAGCTCCTCAAACCAGGGTCGTGGCTCCTCTTCAGGGCCCTCGGTGTTGACAGTGGCCGGGTGGCTTGTGAGCTTTGCCACTGCCCATCGTGTTAAACCGATTGCCCTTTATTTCCCCAGGATTCTCTGCCTTCATCTGTCTACTTATATTTACCTTGCAAGTTCTCCGTGCAATGGTTGTAGGCAGAGGAATTTGCTGCCAACAGTCTCAAGGGGCCTGAATTCATCTCATTTAACTTCAGGGACCTAAAGGGAGGAACGTCACCAAGCCAGGCTCCCTAAACAGTTACTGAGAAAGGGAGAGAGGCAAACAAACTTTTTATTCCATTATAAGCATCCTGCACCAAGGAAAAGTCCTCCAGCCTCTAAACCAAGAAGCACAGAGTGGTTTCGTTATTTTGTACTATCTTATGGTTTCATATAAAGATACTTAGGTTAGGTTTTATTTACTTATTATAATATAACAGTAAAATAGTATCAGTATTTGTGATTCTCATAGTATGTCCCCATTTAATGGAGCACAGGTACATGTGCACAAACACAAAATCCAACTTTATAAATTCTACATCTTGCATGCTTATAGTCTTGACATTTTAATTTTTTTTTGGTAGAAACACTGTGATTAGAAGTCCATTTCATATTTTCAGGTAAGTGGCCTGAAGTCATTTTTGCAAATTGGGCAAAAATGGAGTTCTTACTAATAACACAAAATCACAGGTATGTCCGTTCCCACCCAGTTCTTTGTACTCATGCTTCAGGGCATAGTCTGAGAGAAACCTGCACATGGTCCAAAAGTGACTGAAACTAATGGCAATCTTTTCTCTGAGGACTACAAAAGATTTGGAACAGGCTCCAGAAGACTCTGATTAAATTTAGCTTTTTCTGATGATGCTCTTTGCTATGGGTGTTTTGGACCCTACCTGATTGTTTGCTTTATTATAACATTTAAGGTTATGGAACTAGATGTTCCCTAATTTCTGCTCAGAGGTTAACTGCACTTTCTACCTCAGGATGGCTTACGCCTACCTTGTTGTAATCATCATACGAAAGAGGAAGAGCTGGTAACGTCCTTGGCTTTGTAAATGTTTGATTCAAGGCAAGCTGTTTTACTCAGGGATCCAAGCTCTCTGTCCCACGTCTCACGATTCAAAAGGTCAGTAATCAAGAGATGGCCTCCTCAGAACACTTTGTTCCATAGATGTACACACATTAAACTTGGAATGACACTGGAAAGTAAATGAATTAGAAGTACTCGAGGTTAGCCTGTTCTGCTTGCACCTTAGGAAACCGCAGCAGTAAAAGTAGCACTGAAATAGTGTTATAATTTGCGAATAATTTCTGTTCAAAAAACTCTTGACGGGAACTTATAAACTAGCACATTGTCTCCGATTTCTACTTTTGTTTAGACTAAAAAGAAAATTCCGTAGAGGAAAAAATCAGTGGAGACACATACATAAAGCAGGCAGCAGCAACATCAGAATTGGCCTCTTTTACCTCTCTGTGGGCTTCACTGAGGGCTCTAACAGCAGCTCAGCTGATGAAGACGTATCCTTGGTTGAGTTGGCAGGAGTTTCATATGGTTCTGCTCCTGGGAAATGACAAACTGTCACTACATGCAGGTAATTCTAAGCTGCAGCCTAACCCAAAGAGAAAAAGTCCCAGGAGAGCAAATGAATTTTTAAGACCAGTATTTCTCTTGTAATGAACTTGAGAAATTTCATTAATTTGTGTGTCAAACTATGCCAGCTTTCCGGCTGTTACCTTCAGAAATATGCCATTTACAAAGTATATTCCCAATTATGAAAGTCTCAAATAAATAGCCTGTTGGTTACTGATGAAATTTAACTTTGTCCAGACCACGATACTTACAGGTCTCAGGGTGAGACGGATTTCTTGATGTCTTTTATTTCTTGGCATGTTTTGATATATTTCTTTCATCCTGTTCAGGCAATGCTATCATACAGTTACAGCTTGTAAGCATTCCAAAGCTGCAAGTTGCTAGGTTTAAAACATGACTCTTTAACAAATACATGTAAACAGAGTAAAAATGTTAAACTATGACTGGGTCTAAACTCTTTTGGTAGCATTAGAATACTTGAAGGAATGGTTGAGCCTCATTTAAAGAGATTGTTCTTAAAGGAAAACCAGGACTTTTCCACGGCCAATTCCAATCCCTTAATATGAGCATAAAGACAAAGACATGATTTAGACACAATCCAGATTTCCTCTGTATGTTTTCTTTTTTTTCTACACTTCTACACAAATACAGAATCATTTTTCTGTAGGAATGCATCCGTCAGTTAGTCAATAAGATAACTCTTCCATAGGGAAGAGACGATGTGTGTTTATGAGAGCTAGATAGTAAAACAACTTGTTATCAGTAAAGCGTGGGTCATATCTGAAATATCATTCCTATTGCGATTCAGTGTGGCTGAAAAGATAAAAACTCAGGCAATGGGCTAAATTCCCAAGCTGCAGGAACAATTTCAATCTTTATCCTTGGCCAGGTCCTAGTAGACCTAGAATTTTACTACCACTATCTGCCAAATTAGTTTCCAGAACACGGCCTTGCAAAAACACATCATTAAAACAAAAAGTTTCAGCCTATTTGATCGCAGCTGAAAGTGGAGAGTTCCATGAAGATTTTTTGCGTACCGTGCTTTTTAGGAACAGCTGCCAACATTCTGAGCTTTGCTGTGCTGGGTTTGGAGCAGCACCTCCCTGAGAATGATTTGCTGCCTGACTTCCAGGCACAGCCATCAACAGAGTTTGGAGGCTGCATTGGTAAGGTGTTTTGGAAAAGTCTGAACAACTTCTAAAATAGTGAGCGGAGCTGAGACTCCCCTATTGTTTGGATAATACGTTTATCTTCACCACCTTCCTCCATTTACCTACCTGCCAGAGTGACTGTGAATAAAGCTGATATTCTTCATGAGCTTTACAGACTTGACTGTGCTTTTGTATACAAACTGCAATTTAAACTGCGTTTTATTACACGAGTTTTGTCTCCCTTTTTATTTAGTTTGCCTAATGCCTGGAGCAATTGGTCCACAACTCGGGCCTCTAATTAGTGCTGTGAAATGAAAAACATTCACGTGGATACTGTCGTAAGAGCAGTACTATATAAAGAGAACATGACTTCAGCAGCCCTTGTAGACAGGGGTAACAGATACGTAGCGTTGTTCATGAGTCTATTGGGAATGATTTCTCCCATGTAACTTTGTTTTACAGCCCTGAACCAACGGCAGCTGGAAACCAAAGACAAGCTAGCGAACCAATTAACAAAGGTACCCATTATCAGGCAGAGTCTTCATTCTCTCTGCACCCCTGTGACTACTGCAGCTTGATCCAAAAGTCTTGGGGACTGCAGAAAGTTTCGCTAGGTAAATTAATCTACAATTTCTCATCAAAAGTGTTGGTAGGTGCAGAGTAACTCACAAGGGAAATCAACTCACATCTTGCTGGTGTTATCTGAATTCCTAAGGTACTGGTCTCCTCCTCCCTGGCATGGGTTTTGAGGGTAAATCACCCACCTATTTTTACTCCATGTATTTCCATTTTCCACTGCAGGGACAAAAGCAAAGCTTGCCTATGAAAAGGGACAGAAACATTTCAAGAATTAGCTTGTAAAGATCGCTTTTGGAGTATGCCTCGTTGTGTTTTTAGAAAATCCTTGTGGGAAAAATACTGCCTCCTCCCCAGGAAGAGAGCAGAACATTTGACGGTGCTGTAACTTCACTGCAGAAGGGGCAAACATGCTGGGAATATGCTCATGCAGAAATTCTAGTGCCTGTATGTAAGGCAGCAAGGGAGGGGGGAAACAAAAGAGGCAAACAAAAAAGAAAACAGAAAAATAGGGCCAACACATCAACAACTTCAACGCTAATTATTTCTCTCTTGTAGTTAAGAAAACACGTCTCCTGTTGTAGCAGTGACACTCTGAAGTAACCACAGCACAGCTCTACTGCTCTTCATGGAGATGGGTTGAAAAAAAACCAAACTTCTGCTTGAATTGCTCAAAATTTCCCCTGTGAGCAATGAACTTTATCCAGCAATCTGTTACCAAAAATGAGAGAAAAGTTTGCAACAAAAAGCAGGTTGTTTTGTTTCCACTCCCCCACCCCAATTATTAATCTCACACACCTGCATCTAATTATGCTCTTAAACTCATGCAACTCTCATTTACAAAGACTTACATATAGTTGAGTCCCATTGAGGATACTGAGCTTCCCAACACTCCTGTAGGATCACTGTCAGTGAGAAAGTACTTCTCAGCTTCTTAGGAGAGAGTGACATCTTGTGGTTTCTTCTTTTGTCCATCATTCAAAAATAAAAATCAGCCACAAAAGGTTTGACTCATTTTTGTTTGTTTGTTTCAGGTATAACACTAAGATCTTAATTGTTCAAGTAATATCATGTACTTGCTTCACAGAAATGGATTGACTTGGTTTTTTTTTAAGTCAGTCTAGGCCCCATTAAGAAGTACAGGTGTTACTATATTAAGCAACAGTTTACTTTGCCATCATCAAGGCTTTTGGAAGGATAATGAGAATCAGTGCTTCAACAGCAACTAACTGATTCTAATTCATGCAACATGACAAATTTTTGTTTGAATCCAGTACTAATCTGGAAAAACTGTTTTGTGCTCATGGTCACGTAAAAGTGGGATCTTCTTAGTTAAATAAGTCAGTCTCTAGTGGTAGCACCACAACTGAAAGGATTTCTAGGAAAGTACTCTTTCCAGCTGTAGCTTTGAAAAGCATTTCTGCCTGGACTCCAGTAGATGTACACAAGAAAGACAGAAGATGACAGCATTAGGGAACTGCATCTCAAGCTTAAACTCCATCTGTGTCACAGAAAGATCTCAGTAGACACTGTCACATCATGGGTCACTTACACAGCACAACTAGAGAAGTTTCAGTAGTTTATTTTCTGATATAGCCTCCAACACAAAATACAATTTGTAATTTTTTTAAGACTATACACCTAAACTCACATACGAGCCACTATTGACAAATTGCCCTTATGAAAAAAAATCCAAAGACAAAATTATTTTGCTAGTTTTGTCTTGAAAAAGCAATAGCATCTTTGAAAAGAACATTATACAAAATCTAGATTAAAAACCACAATGGAATAGTATTCATATACCTCAAGAAATTGGTAACAATACTTAAGATATGACTATTGAAAAACAGTACTGTTTGAGAGCTGTTCTTGTGATCTACAATATCTTTGCATGACTTGGTAGTAAATCAATTCATGTTGTTGAAAACCAGGTAATTCTCAATGTTCAAGGAACACGAAATGGCTATTTTGCATCTGTAAGGACTAGGAGAGCATCAAGTGAAATAACTAGTGCTTGAACTTCTCTTTCTGCTGGTTTTCCTATATGCCATTGAGGCAATTTCCAGAATCAGATTTGGAATATGTGGTTCTGTATCATTCCACTTATACCTACGCTCAGTCTAACTGCTGAAGAAGTCTGCGCACTTGCCTGATATCCTCTATAAATACTCCTGACTGGCAGCTGTCCTTCCATAATCCCACAAGCTTTAGCTCAAATCTATCTTCAGTCCTTCCCCTTGGCAGGAAGCATCTACGCTGCGAGGAACTAATGCAAAAGAAACACAAAATTGGTCTGGAGGAACTTTTGATGGACTGAAAATAAACACGATCGAGGGTTGTCATCTGCTTTCACATGGCTTTCCAAATTAGAACAAACACCTCAAAAATTAGCCTGAAAAAACGCAATGGCTTAAAAAACAGGCTCCCATAAGGTTAAAACCACAAGAGTTCCTTAGCATTTGGGTCACTTTTACAGACCTTAAATGATGTTCATAGAATCCTTTAAACATGAAGCCCTTGCATAACTCCACGTTAAAGGAGCTGGGTTTACCTGCAGTGAGACTAATTCTATATCTTGGTAAAATTAGCCCCTGCTCCTTCTTTGAAGCACTCCCTTTTTTCCCTCCCAAGCATAACATTTTTAGCTATACAGAACTAAAATTACAATTTTTGTCTAAATTTGATTAGAAAATCTCTCTTACCAAGTCCAAACTGTAATATAATAAGAGTAATAACAACAAAAATACACTAAGGAGCTCCATTTTTCTTTTGTGCAGCAGAATTAAGCAATTCAAAGAGGCAGGGCTAGAAATGTGGTCGAATGCCCTTTCATCGTGGGAGCATAACCAGCCTCCAAGGAGAACATCCATCACTTCGCAGTTTGACCTGCATGATTTGCACCAGCAGTATAAAAAAAAAAAGTGAACAATGTGTCAAATTTTGGAAGTTCTCTTTGCATGAATAACTTTGTGAGCAATATCTATGCTGTTGGGAAGTGAATGGATGACAGAGAAGCCTATAACTAAAACTAAAGTTCAGCCACTATGCATTTGTTCCCACAGAATTCAAAAGACAAAACTTCTATTGACTGAGAAGAAAACCACTTATTATCCAAAACTTTGTATTTATGATCTGTTTCAAAGCAGCTCCTCCCTTCTTTTCTCCTATTCTCTCTTACCTTTTAAAAAACTTCTTTTTATATTTTGCATAATGAGGGAAGAAATAATTATAAGCCTTTCTGGTGACAACTGGTACTTCTCCTCTTGTAAGTGGAAACAGCAACTAATTTCCCTGCTAATATTTACTTGTGGTGCGTGTCATTCTCCTCTCTGTCAGTTTATTCTCAATAAAAATTTAGGGAATGAAAAGAATTACGTTGTTCCTTTAGACATTTATAAATAGAACATTTTCAGACACTTAAAATTAAGTGTCTTGATTGGTTTTTTTTAAATTTTGACTTTGAGGAAGATCATTCTAGACCCCTGAAGTGAGATACTGCAGAGCTTAGGGTAAAGTAGAACAACCACTTTGGGGGAGAAAAATATGTCCACACGAATGACGTTACTATTCAACTATTTTACTTCAGTCACACACATAACTATTCTACACTGACTAGTCTCAAATATTCATGCGATCAAATTTTATTGGCATCAACAGTCACGGAAGGTGAATTGCAGAGTCACATGCAGCTGCATTCATAAAGCAACATTTTAGAATCACATGTGGGAGAGCTCACACAAAGTCTACCACAGTTATCTTATAGAATAAAATCCACTAGGCTTAATTTGTTCCATTAACTTTGATGAGACAGCATATCCCAGTCTGTTTACTACTTTTACAGGAACTGGAAACGATCACATTTTCCAGATGTCGTCCTTCAACTCCATAAATTATCATTAAGGTTTGCCATTTGCATTATTCAGAGCTGCACACATTCCGCTCCTGTCTCATTGATCAAGTCAGTCTTTGGACTGTAAAATAATTACAAAGAATGGATTCGCAGTTTTTTGCTTTACAATTCACTAGAACAAGAAACAGTTGTTGACATGTACACAATTTTATTTTAAGGACACAGCAATCACAATGACAGAAACGGAACCATTATTTTAATACTGTAAGCTTTCCTCTGGAAACTGACTTGCACACAGTTAGATCTTGAAAGCATTTTAAACAATATCTTGGGGGAAAACACAGCAAACCTTAAATATATTAACTTCAAACTTTATGTGCTTATCTCCTCTTTTTGGTAGCTGGTAGCAGTTAAAGCTCTTCAAAGTCATGGCCACTTGTATTCATTGCTTCAGGGTGCATTACCCTTCCCATGAATAACACGGTACCTGTGGAAAAAGTGGGAAGGGAGGAAGGGAAGGGAAGATGTCAGAACCAAGAGGAAAAGTTGAGGTTGTAAGATGACTAATACTGATAAGTTCTAGAGCATGTGGTAGAGAAATTTTAGAACTCGGTAGCCATGAAAGGCAATCGATCAACAGCCCTAGAGAAGAGGACCTCTTTGCATTTAGAACTGATGCAGTACAGAGAAGAACAGTGAAACCCTCTGCATTTCGGTGCCCCTCTGCTTATTCTGAAGGCTTGATTGAAAACCCACCAGAAATCACAAAGGTTCACTTTCATTTCAATGCTTCTGATGAAGGCCCATGAAGTACTGCCACTGATCTCAAGCGCTTATGACACACTACTGGTTTCTAGGCTGTGGGCTCCAAAGGTGGCAGCTAACCCTAACTGGAGTGAGAACACCTAATCAGAGTAACCTCTGTGATCACTTCTGACCCTCAAATGCCTGAACTGCTGGACAACATTCCTCACAGAATTAACAGTGAGCCCCAGAAGCTCCACACCAATCGGTTAATGATCATTAACAGATAAGTACTTCGAGTTCACAGATTTACTCCACGTTAAAGCATGCAACCCACAACAAGGAATTCTCTGTATGAATATTGCTCCCCTACGCTATTTAATCACCATTTACATCTTTCCCATTTTATACATTTCTATCTAACCTGTTTAAACACAGTAATCAATCATGAGCACTTAGGGTATTCTTGGGAAGAAGGGTAAGCATCACAGATTTTTTTTAAAAAGGTTTCTAACCTTAGATTTCTAGATTAGTAATGAGCTTTCAGCCTTTAACTACAGTTATTGGCAATTCCTCTTCCTACATGCAACAACAACGCCTGTGCAGCATTAAGAACTGCCCCAAGGCTACAAACTCTACTCTGTTGTGATTGAAACTTTTCTTTTGGGAGAGATTTTTGTATATTGAGAAGGGGAAAGGTCAGATACTCTCCTCAAAACACATTTTTGACTACTTATTACAGCAAGGATACTCAATTTAGTTTTGGTCAAAAAAAGCCAAACCACACTAAGAGTTTGTATCATGCCTTGCACACGAGTGACCCTACCATTACTGCAATCTACATGGTTTAATAAACATTGATACCTATGTTGGGGATCTCAAATATAGAAAAAAACCCCTCTCAAACTGAACCTGTTGGAGTTTGCTTGTAGAACACACAGACCCATAGGTGGGTGTATAGTAATGATTTGTCACCCAGACACATCCACATCCTTAAGACAAATTACAAATATGAAACTGAGGAACTCCTTAGTCATTGCCCGTTTCGCTAGTGAGTGCTGCTCTCATCCCTTGCCTGCCACAGAACACTTCAAGAGCACAACAGAATTATTCATAGCAGTAATATCTGTCCATTATGCAAATCATTTGGTACCAGGAACACATCTCACTGGTCTTACTACAGCCAAGCTCTTACGGAATGCAATTATTATGGATATTCAGGACCGTAACACTGTGTTCTCTGAAGAAAAAATAGTGATTTTTTTCTTCCCCAGGGTTTTTAAATCATGTAATTGTGAATATTTTTCAGTATTATGTCAGATTTTGGTGTCTTACTTGGAGAAACATTAAGGGGACACAGAAGAGGTCAGTCTTTCCATATTAGGTATTTTAAGACAAATTAAGGAAAATCCATAATACAATGCCAGTTCACTGATCAAAATGGGCAATTTTCTTTTGTATACTTGATGATGTACTGTGAAAAATGTGGAAGAGTTTGCAATATTCTCACCTGTTCTTCTGTTTCTGACCAAAAAGAAAAAGGGATGATCAACTATAACTTGGGGATACAGCACTGCCATTCTGCTAATGGCAATCATTCCTAAAGGAAAAAGAACACAGGCAACTTGTTAAATATCACTGCACATTCTCCTGCTCTTCAGGAGAGATATTTGTGAAGTTCATGAGTAGACATTGAAGTCCCACACTCTTGGAACTTAGTGTCACCAAGAAATAGCATGAAAAATCTAACTGAAAATAAGAGAGACCTACAAAGTACTCGCATGCCTATTTATGCTTTAAGAATGATTAACAAGGGAGCGTGGCACAATTTCCCAGGCTGAGCGAGCAGCTTATAAATTATAAGACCCAGAATCTGAAGTGGAGTTATGACTCCTGCTCACTTTTAGGAAGAAAATGCATTACGCTAGACAGCACTGCTGATGTGTTTTAAACGGCTCCAAGCCTGCAGCTGATAGTAAGAGGTAACCCCGAATAACTATGGAATATGCAACAACTAAATGGGCTGATCTTGCAGCTTTTAGCTCCAGTCTTTAAATAATGCAGAGGCTGAAAGTAAAATTAACTGGGAATCAGGCAGAATTTGGCTCTCTTATTTTTATTTGGAGGTGCATGGAGTTCTCCAGGACAGTATTATTATTTCTCAGTGTTTCATTTACTTTTACATTTTCACTGCACTCTTAATACAGACTCATGCACTCCAGTAATCTCTGCCCATATTAATGTTACAACTCAACCCAGGTCCTGATACTCATGACCAGGGGAAGCCATTCTTCCTTTCCTCGGCTGGTACAAGTAGAGGCAATTAGAAATCACTTAATGCTACATATTGGCAACTAAGTAACTTATTTTTAGGAAAAGCATGTGATAACCACAATAACCACCCCCCCAGCCTCCTAGCATTAATAGTGGCCGGCTATGGTTTTGCATTTAGCACTTTCCATCTTCCATCTCTGTATATGAGCTTATTAAAATGAAATTGCAACAGCTCTCAGCTCCTTTTAACTCTTCTGGATCAAATGCCTCTACCATCTCAATTAGCAGATCAAAAATTACAACTGCTTAAGTTCCATAAAGAAAGAATAAATTGCAGTCTGTACCCTCCTGACAATCACGAGCAAAGTAAGGAAGAAGAGGTTTTCCACAGGATGCTCAAAACTCTTCATGAAACACACTGTGTTAAAAAAATGCTACTACTTTAAGTTTCCAGAATTCTCTCTTGAAAAGCAGTATACTTGTTATGCTACCTGCTATTTAGCTTTCCAGTCAGTTTTAAAAAATTAATTAACACAGAGTAACCAGACATTTGATTTAGTTCTGCTTTTCAGTCAGGTACCTGAGGCAGCAGCAGCTTCTGATCCTTCCTCATTAACTTCTAGAAATGCCTTGTGAAATGCCTTTGCAAGGTAAAGTTCTTTGTTATCTGGAGAGGAAAAGGAAACACATTTCAAGTGGCTAAACGGCAAGAGTGAAGTATTTTAAAAAAAAACCAAACACTGCCAAAACCCCCAACGCTTCTGTCCACCAAGTAGGGAAGGATAAGAGCTTTGTGCATAGGAGTTGCATTAAAATACCTCCTGACAACACCTTCAATGGCACTGTTTACCTCGCTTAAATTTGTAGTACTCTCCTACACTATGGATATTAAAACAGTCTGGCACTGTCCAGAGCACCAGTATGCCAGACAGAATAAAAGACAGTCCTTGAACACAAGATTTTCAAATGCAACCACTGGAAAAAAAAGATTATGACTTTATATGGGCAAACATTTAAAAGAATTTTATTTGTGCATTAGGTCCAATATAGACTTCCTCCAGAAAAATTTGGTATTTTCTTTCCTCTTGTCATTATATTTAAGAGAAGCTGAGGATAACTATTTATTGTTAAAACCACATGTAACTAGGTTTTCTCAGTCTTGTTTGTTTTCCATCCATCTTTATCAGTGTTTCCATTTCAGTCCAAGCCTACCCCTGCTTAAGTCAGTGATGTTTCATTACTCTTCTTCTCTGGCTAGATGACCAGACCTATTGGAATATACCCAGCACCTTGCAGGAAGCAAGACACACACCACCATTTAATCTGAGTGAGTTTCATCAGGAAGACGTAACAAGGATTCGATATACATTTATTGTACCTGCATAAAATCCACAGTAATGACAGAGCACAACTGGCAGTTAAAGGAATAAAAGCTTTCTCAATGGAGAGATACACAACCATGAAAATCTAATCTATCCACTCCAGTGAGACAGCTATACACCATTTTGCATTTCTGATGCTTCACAAAATGTTTAACACCAAAACTCTAGCTGAAGGCTGTCAAAGGAGGGAAAGTTTGGGACTATTCATCTAATTGTTACCCATTTATTTTGATTCTCACACTGACAGCCACTAGGTCTAATACTAATGCAAGCCAAAAGCACAAGAGACAGCAGTTTAAAATGTCTCTCCCCAGATCTCATTACTGCTACGCACACTCAGAGCTGAAGTAAACCTCTTGGTTCAGCTGCTTAACTTAAATCTCATCAGCAAAAGCCCTGAATCATTCCCTTTGGGACTGTATGTAGTAAAACATACTAGATTGCTACACATTTTACTAGTTCTAGACTTCAGTTGCAAGCCTTCAGTAACGCTATCTTGAAAGCCAGGATGAAGTTTCCACCCTGTTACTTTAAAACATGGGACATGCAGCATCTGCTTAGCTGGAACACTAAGCACAATTCTCACAGCTTTCGTCTCCTTAACAGAAAGGCCACCTGAAAACACAATGTGGTACCACTCCAACACTAACATCACCTTTAAGTCTGTAAAAAAATAAATCACAAGGTAAGTAAATACTACAATCAAGCATTAATCAGTCATCCCCTTAAGCTTCCATTCCATTATGGACCCATTAAGACCCAAATTTTCAAAAAAATGTATTAGAATAAACACAGGATGTGCAAGAACATTTACACAGGTGATAAGGGATAGATACCCAAGGCAAAAAGGGTGACAGATCCATGCACATCAGCAATTCCTGTTAAGCATCTCTCACATTAGGTGTGTGCTGCCTTTGTAAACATGTCAGTTAACAGGATTCTTGGTAATGTTTATTGGTCACTTCTGCAAATTCTACCTTCCAGGCAGCTGTATTTTGTTATCCTTGCCTGAGACCCTTTCAAAGCTCTATTGAGCATTTGAGCTATACAACACGCCAAAAGAAAACAGTAATTTTGCAACCCTTAGAGAAGAATCCTGGTTTGGAGTTCCTTATCTTAAACCCAAATAAATTTTTTATGTTTAATAAGAGACAAAGAAATGCCCACTCAGCCTAATCACATATTTCAATCCAGTTGGGTTTTTTTTTATTACAGCACTTAAGCTTGCTCCTGTGACCTGTAATATTCTTGGTAATACTCTGTATTTTCACCCTGAATGCTTTATTTTGCATAGTGTGGTGATGCTTATGGTACTCCAAGGTATATTTCTGGTCAGAGCACTTAGCACCTTGGAAGACTGGTCTCCCATCTGATGAGCTTACAGACCTTAATTCAGTAGTCGGCCTACTTGTAAATGTATTCAGGAACTGAGTATTAAAAAAACTCAACGATATTTTGTTAAGTTGACAGGACTAGAAGAGGTGTCACTGCAGATGAGACCAGTATGTCCAATTAGTCCAGCACACTGCTCCAGCTGTAATATTTTCGTTGTTTCAGAACAAGATACAAGAAGGCTTACAAATGAAAACTACAGCACAACTTACAAAGAAAAAAATCCTCCAACCCAGCATGTGCCTTAAATCCTAAACCAAGAATACAGAATCTACAGAATATCTAGAATGCCTTTATTCAATGTACTATAGACAGCTCTGAGTGCTCTGAGGCAATTTCTTTTTTTTTTTTAAATTCTAGCAATCTCACAACCTCAAAGAATACCCAGCAAAGATCTCAGTGGTCACATTTTCCATAAGAGAAGTACTTTGTGTTTGGTTTCAATTTGTTGTTTTTCACTTCATTGGATGTCTTTGTCCTTGGGTGGTGAAAAGAGCAATTCCACATCCCAATTTACCTTCTCTAGACTCTTCTCTTTATATTGCCACAATCACATCCCTCTCTTTCATCTCTCTGTCTGAAGTGAATGAATCTATTTTCATATGGAAGCATAATGTTGTCACCGAGTGCTCAGGCATTCTTCTCTTTGGTCTATTTTGTGATTATCAAATCACTGACTGCAATACTTCAATATCATACACACTTTGTCATTATTATACATCTTTCCTTTATGGCTTTCAGTGTGGATAAGGTGGGGCTTACCCAAGTACCGACTATCATGTCATTTTTCTCTAGTAGCTTCTTGAAATCTGGATTTTCATAAGCACCAACATGATTTGATTGTTAGCATCTCAGAAAAAGTCCCACAGAGATTTGGTATCAGAGTTGAAGCTTTCTGCAGGACCCTGGCCTAGATACCCATTAATGTGTGGGAGTAAGCTGAGACTTACTTCTAATGTACATGACTCCGTTAGCATCACATTTCATTTGTCATTACACTCCATATGCCTGCAAACTCCTACTCAAAGCTGCCAACGGGTTGCTCTGCAAGTCTCATTTTAAAAAAAGCATGCAGGTTTATTGGCTTTTCTAGCTTAGGTTGTCACAGAAAAATTATACCTACCTCGGTCAAGACTTCGAAGAACTATTTACTGGACTGGTGCTCTTCTAATTACTTTACATTGTAAAAGTAAGTCATTAAGATTACTTCACTGCTTACTGAAATGCAGGTCACCCTGAGGTTAAAAGCAGTTGCCATTTAAGGCATTATACAACAGTAAGAAATCTTATAATCATTTGAAAGAGAAGGAGAATTTTAGTATTGAAATTAGTAGTTCAGGGTAAAGGGTAAATCCTAAGTGGTGTCAAAATACTCAAGTAGCAAGTTTACGTGCTGTGTAAGTTATAAAATCCCAAATACCAGAAGTTGTTTCAAGATTATTTTGAACTCCTGATGGAATCACAGATGCAAGTAAAACCTGTCAAAGTCTTTTGCTGAAAGTGAGAGTCAGACTACATGCAACTAGACAGCCTCCTACTCATCGGTGTTAATTGAAAAAGAACTTAATTTCTGCAAGACAGTAACATTTAAAATGTGCATCTGGATTAATACTTTCCCTCTGGTTGCTCACAATCCAGATATTCCAAAAGATAAAGTTGACTCATCCATTTCCATTTTTCAGATTGAGTGCAAAAAGCAAAAAATTCTAAATATTGAAAAATAAATCTGTAATCCTGCAATTTGACTTATATCCACTAAACCCACATAGAATTTCACTGAACTCAACAATCTGTGCCTGGATCTGATTACAGGATTAGGGCCGTTGTTGAAATTGCAGAAGGCTTTCCTTGACAATAATCCAAAGGCAAGAGCAACAGGAGAGGGAGAGGAGAGTATTTTTAAACGCAACAGAATTTCTCAGAAATCTCCTTAGATTTTCTTTTATGATTTGTATCTTCCTAAATTAAAAGTGTCCAGACAGTTTGTTCAAGTATCTGAATTTAAGGTTTCACGAAAAACCAAATTTTCCAGAGGGCTGATGCTGAAGATGCACATAAGCTTCCCAATTCAACTTCCCTGTTACCTGACTTACTAGTCAGGTAATTGCAAAAGGAAGATTGCAACATTTTTCTTTATGATTTTTTTTTCCTTCCCTTCCCATTTTACATTGTGAAAATTAAAACCAGGAAATATATTTTGTATTTTAATGACTTAAAATTTAATCTCCATAGCATCAATAGGAGGGTTTTCACTGAAGACATTAAAAACATTTTCTTATTCTTAATTTATGAATAACCTTTCCATCCCATGGCCTTTTAAGTGAAAAAAGCAAGAATGTTACAGTAAAACTCATGAATTCTGTCCATATTCTCTCTACATTTCTTAATAAACAAGTTAATCTTTAAATGGCAGAGGAGTTAATTCAGCCATGCAAAACGTGGTATTTTGATTTTACACAGTACAATTGTCAAAAGTATAAAACTTGAAACAAGTCATTAGTCACAGGGACTAAAACACAAGCACATTCCAATCTTTCTGCTAAACTCTCTCAACTATAGAATTAGTCTCTGATATATACGTGAATTTTACATGACACTAAATAAGAGCCAAGCACTGCTTTTGTGGTTCAGTCTCTCCTGTGTATTTTCCATTCTGCTTAGTGCCTTTCCCCAAGTAAATACTTTTCTCTATATAGACCAGAACTTACTGGAAAGCTGACTTTTCTTTGGGGTGGCGGAGAAATTGAAGGTGTTTTTTTCTTAAGAAAAATGGTACTTTTTTTAAAGAAGGATTTTTCTTTTATTCAAATTCTTTTCCCATTAGCTAACTCTAGCTCTTCCCACAACTTCAATGGAAAAGTGAAAGCAGCAGAACAGCGGAATAAACTACACGATACACTATAAACATTATTTCAAACTTAGCAAAAGTGAAAAGTATATGAAAATCCCAACCATTTCTGCTGTAAATTTTAGAGGAAGGTTGGCCCTCATTACCACTGTTTTGAATAAGCCACACAGGTGTGATTGCTTCAAGAGAGAGACAATTAAGAACAGGTTATTTCCCATCAGCTAAGGATCTATCTGGCTGATTAGGCAGTAACCCACAGAGCAAAAAAAAAAAGACACCACACAGGGAGCAGTATATAAGCATAAATTACAAGAGCAATGACTGCAGTCTCACACTGGTGCATGTTTCTAGATACAGAACAACTGGGTTTGCCAAAATTCAGATCCAGACAGACCATGCTAAACACACTGCTCATGTGGCTAGTTTTGATACACAAAAATGAAACAACTTCTCAGGCAAACGTGACTCAACCTCCATTTTGTGCCACTTCAATACCTTTTAGGAGGTATTAAAAGCAGAAATATCTAATTTTCCACCTGAACATGTAAATGCATTGGATATTTTAACTTCTGAAAATCAACTGTTGACAACGTATTGAAACAGGCAAGCATCATATGTGAAAAATTTGCTTTTATCTCAGAATTCCTTCTTTCCTGTGCTGCTTCTATACAGCAGGTATCTGGGGAGATGACTAATTGTACAACAACTTAATGCT
>KZ508418.1:9493-38542 GCA_002844005.1 Limosa lapponica baueri | reverse complement strand
ACAGTCTCTTTTTTTTTTTTTTCTTATTTTAAATGTTGTAAGTGCATAATTGGGCTTCTGCTACCTTGGTATTGGAAAGTAGTTTCAAGGTGTGTTTGACAGCTGGGAAGAAAGTAGGATGCAGAGATTGTGCCAAAGATGCAAAAATTAAGGACATCTGCAATCTGATTAATACGAATTAAGTATGCCCTGCAGGCTTCTAGTCCTTCATTGTAACTCCAAATAAAGGGATGTACGTAAGAATTACAATCTGAATACGAGTGTCTTTTGCCCACAATATACTCATTTGATACCACATACCATTATCTAGTGGATTTGCATTTTAGTGTCAGAAAATAATCTTCTGACAACAAAAGACACACTTGGTACTCTTATTTGAAACAACACTGTACAGAAAAGGTACCAAAGCTAATTCATGGATTATTAAGAAAGCCATATTACATTAGAAATGAAATGTAATTCAATGAAGTACTCAGCAGAGGACTCTGGATGGGAAGACACTTCCGTGGGCAAGTTAAGAAGAGATATAAATGGTTGATTAAAAAGAACAAATTCTGATTGATCATTCTCTGTGATGCCTACCTCCCACCTTAGGAACCATACAGAATTACATAGTTACCAATGCCATGTCAGTTCTTACTGCATTGTGTTAAATGCAGACCCAGGGTACTCCCAAGAGGGGACATTATTGAGCAAGCATATACTTCCTCATTACAATTTTGGTAATGGATTATCACTAAGATACTTACATAAGAATAAATGTCATAAACAGAGAATATCAGCTCTTACATCTTTAGCTGTCCTCTCTTTTTTTTCTTGTTCTTTTTTTTCTTTTTAGTAACTAAGCTTCTTGCAAAATGCTATGTCATAGTTCCTTGCAAATTGTCATAAAAATGTATATATTAAAGATTATCTCAGCTTTACCTTCCAAAAGCACGGGATTCATTTTGATTATCTTTATAAGCTGTCAAAACTGAAATGTGGCATGTGGTTTTCTAAAATGAATTTATGGCCTCAGAAACTTGTAGTGGAGTCTTCTGTTAAGGTAGCTTTTGTGTTTTGTTCACTGGCAAATCTAAATTTATTTTCCTTAAAGTAGATGCAGTTCCTACCAGAACACTGAAAATCTTTGGTGCTCTGGGTAATGTTTATTTTGACTAGACTTCTGGCTGAAAATGAACCAGAAATTTGTTAGGGTCACACCTGTCATGCAGCGTCTGCATCATTAATTTATTTTCCTCCAAGGGAAGGCTAAATGTGTAACCTTTCGTTGCATGGTGTGCAGTCTTTGGCTCTGCACAAGGAAGATAAAGCCTGTCAGAAGGAAATGGTGAGTCATTGGTATTCTTCTGGTTTCTTCAGTATCAGCTTATTTCACAATCCTATGGCATTTTTCAATTCATTTGCCCTTCAATACAGATAGAAAACATACTATCATATAAACAATAACTGACACACCAAATACAGTCAGTCCTAGCCAATATTCATATATCCCAGTCAGATGCAAGAGTAAAGGGGTTAGTATATGCATTTTTGCTATTACATCCACTTCTCCCCAGATCCTTTTCCCTTGCTGCTTTGTGATACTGAGGATGGAAGAAATGTATTTTGTTCATTTTTTCCCCTTCTTTGTCCCTGCCATCCATGTTCAATACTCCTGTGTTGCAGGACATCTTAGCCTATTCTCTATCATGGGTTGATAAGCACTTGCAGTCAGCAGGTGCTGGTATCGCCAGTGAAAATAAACATCCCAAATCCAGTATATGTCCTCTATTCTAGGTAGATTCTAGGACATCCACTAGATTTAAATCCTTGATGAGAAGAATCAAGGTGCAATTTCCTCATTCCTGTCACAGGTTCATCTACCTCAGCTCTCTATTTTGACAATTATTCCCTTTATTGATTTCTTTTCCTAGTTTTCACTAATTCCTTCAATAATTATAAAGGGGTTCATGACTGCAAGAGGTAAAAGAATTTGTGTTGTCCATAATCATTGAGCTTGTATGTCCCTCAGCTGGAGCATGCTGGAATGATTAAGTGATTAGTAATAGTTTGAGTTTAAAAGTTGCAAATATCCAGATCTTTCTTATCAGTAAGGGAGGAAAGATCCTGAACTATTTCTCAAAGCTAGTTCTGTTTCTTGGGGCTGTGTATGCCCCCAGCTGCTCATCAGTTCGGCTGAAGTCTGGCAAATGTTAGGATCTTGGTTTTGTTGTTACTAATTATTGCTGGTATATTCCTACTATGCCAGTAACCATGGCCACAAAAAACCTAGTATCCAAGTACTCCAGGGCTCTTTTGTCTTGTGTTTGCTCAGAGTGCTTCAAATTTTTAACCTCAGCACTGTCTTCAAAATCCCAATCAGAAAGTTGAGTTTGGGTTTTTGATTGGTAGGTTTATACATTTTGGATTGCAGTGGATTGTTTACTGGAGAACTGATGGAAAGCCTGAGACCACCTCTCTCCCATCCCTCCCTGCATGAGGGTCTGAATGCCAAGTGCAGAGCAGCTGGTATAGAGACAGCTTCCAAATGGCAATCAAGATTGAGCATTGCAATCATTTAACGTGCTGTATAGAATAATCCTATATAGGCCCCATCTCCATCATATCCCTAAGATGAGTGGGATAGAGAGAAGAGGTGGGAAAACTCCAAGATACAGGGCCATTCCTAAGGCACATAACCTATCAGGACTGCTGGTTTTGGAGACATAAAAGAGGGCATGGGGAAAGGAATGGAACATATGGTACACACTGAAGTACAGAAGACACTTGGTAGTGTGGGGGAGATCTCAAACTTGCCCTGTGGAACAGGTGGCTTGAATAGGGAGAGTGCTAGAGCTCCTGACAGACAGGGAGGGTGGGTAAGGGCTCCTGACATGGTCTTGTCCCCTGAAAAGATGGGAATGGCAGAGCTTCCCTTTACCATCTTAATCTGTGTCAGGGGTTGGAGAGGGCTGGCCATACCTTCCCACACCAGGTATGATGATGACTGGGAGAAGGAGGGAAAGATACCCTCCATTGCCTCCATTACAGAAGGAAAATTATGTCTCCAGAAAATGCTGGAAAGCAAGCCTTCCTGCTTAGAGGTAGCCAGGCATTTGGCACACTCACTTGCAAATAAAGGGAGGAAGTTCAGCTGGGGGCACTGAATGCTTTTGGGCACACCTCCAAACTCACACCTGCTTCTCTGACACTCCCTCTCACCAAATAAATAAACTGAGAAAGTTTTAGAATAGTTAACCTGGACTCCACCCCAAATCCTGTCACTACACTGCAACGCCTGATAGTTCAGCTAATGGGCTTTGAAGGCACCGTGCTGAAGACAGAGATGGGAGAATTTTAAGGATCATTCAGTGAACTCAACATAACTTCAAAAAATAAAAAGGCTTTGGTAGAGGTTTTGTTAATTTGGTTTTGGTTGGGGTTTTTTTTGTTGTTGTTTTGTGTTTTTTTTTCCACTTTGTTGGGTTTTCTATTTGTTTTCTTGGCAAGATGATGCACTCCAGTTAATTGCATACTCCTTTCTGAAACCAGAGCATCAGAGGTACAGCATGTTCCCTGAACTTACTGGAATAAACATTACACATGGCCCCCTGGAGCATTTCCATTAGGGTGCTTCTCTGCTGTCAGTGCATGTGACTTACTACATAATTCATGTTAAATGCCCATAGAAACTAGCCCCTCTCAGGATAGCAGGAATCCTCAGAGGGCTCTAGGTCCAAACAGTAGTGAGTAGTTTGTGTCTGTCTAAAAGTTCATATTCCTGAGATATTTACTGTATGGGCATATCTTTATCAAATATATTTGTTTGCTATCCTTGCTGTCTGTGGGTGAGAATGTACTAGAGACTATTCCAGGTAAGATTAATGTTTGTTCTGGTCATATATGAATTAGTAAAAAGTGATCCTCTGGAGATATATTGAGAGTCAACCCTAAGCTGTGTCAGTCAGTGGGTGCAACCTGAAATGCATGGAGTACAAAAAATAGCAAGTGTGGCTTCTGCAGCAGTTTCTCCAGGGTGCAGTGCAGTGTTACCCGGGTGCAGCTGAGCTACGTCTGAACTCTTAGGGGAAAATATATCACACCGGATCTGACAGCTCAAGAGAGGTGAGGCTGCTGCAGCTCCATGCCCCAGGTTCAACCGGTAGTGAGGCTGAAGATGTATTCCCAGCAAGCATTTTCACACCCCGTACACATGTACAACACATATATATGCATATATACTTGGCCAGCCACACAGATGTCAGGCAGACACACACAGAGCACTCCCACAAACACAAACACAAGCTCCCACAAGCACCAACAGCCTCATCCTGCTCCCCTTGCTTGCAGAGCTGCATGGAGATCCACTAGTGAGAATATATCTATGTGTAGACATGTATACAGTGTGGGGCCCTCCATCAGCTGGGCTTATACACTCAGTCTTCCCAGCAGCAGCCCCTGGATCCCAGTCTCCCCAGTTGCCGGCACCTGGACATGCAAGCCTCCACCAAATGTTGACCTGTGGTGATGGGTTTCACACCTGGACTGTGGTACTGAGACTCTCCTGGGACAGTCCTGGGAGGGTCCTGGATGTGGTATCCCTTCTACTGAGTCCTTTATTTGGGTTCTCACCTACTTTTATGTCCCTGTGCTCCTCTGGGTTTGTGGATGTGGGCCTTTGACAGGCTCATGGCTCCTGCAATAGGCCTGGAAGCAGCCAGGGCCAGGATATTATTTGGGCTTTCCCACCTGCCATTGTCTATCTGTGCTCCTTTGTGGATATGCAGATGAGCTTTTATCACATAATTTAATGTGAACAAGCTAGTTTGCGCAACAGTACCACCACATCAGTGCTCCCACATTGCTCTGTGCTAGCTACCTTGGCCAGCTGGGGCTGGTATTTCTGAACCCCACTCCATCGTGCTGTGCGATATTCCTTGTAAACTGCCCACACGAGTACCCACAGACACCCTACCATTGATGTCTGGCAGTTATTTGAAGCTCTTGCATGTTCAGAGGTGCAGGATCACACTGCTGCATGAAGTTCTTTATTAAACTGAGTCTTTTATAGATCTCAAGCAGAGTCTTATCTGAGAATAATTGTAGTCCTTTAAGCTTGTACCTGGTCTTTTCACAAAAGATAATGTGCTGCAACATGGACCTGCAACACAGACATACCTACTGCTTCCTCTTTGTCATGAGGGTGCATTTGACTATGCTTGATCATAACCAGAACTGACATTTAATTTTTTGGCAGGCTTGGAGGGAGGTAGTGTGTGATAATAGTGTCTTCGGTCTTTATAATGGTGTGTTCACCATTTTAAGCATTGTAATACTGTCTTTGAAACCTGCGTGCTCATGAGAGATGAGGTAACAGTGGATAGTTTTGCCTAGGCAACACTGATTTTATGCTCTCCTTCAGTAAATGGCAGCGTTAGAAGTGGCAGTAGTACAAAATCTCATTATACTCCATTGAACTAAAAAGCAATATTTTCAGAAGAATATTTTGTGTACTAAGAAGTATTACAAGGTATTTCCTAGGAGCAGAACTAGGTAGCATGGTAACACTGAAGCAGTGTGCATATGGACATATGCCAGTGTGAACTGTTTAACTTTGTCTTTCCTTTAGGGTTCATGTCAAAAAAAGTAGGATTTTTGTGTTCGAGGCACAAAAGTGTGTTTTGAACATTTTATTCACATAGTATTTTATTCCATCAAACAAACGAAAAAACCTCCATATTATCTTTGACAGTCCTCTGTCATGATAGCCCAAAACTCTTTTGGAGATTTATTGGTGTAACTTTACAGTACTTTGGACCAGTAGTGGAAAATACAGCACTATTTTAAGATGAGCAAAGAGTATTGCTTTAGTTAGCATTCAGCAAGTGCTGTTTTCTGACAAGGAATGTAACAGAATTGCAGTACAGGGAGAACAAGTCTTGTGTTGATCACTGAAAGCAATGGATCATTGAACTACTGCATTAATCTGTCCCTCTGGTGTCTATACATTATAAAAATTCAAGCATGTTACAGATTGGCTGCCTATGATACAACTAGAATGTGAAAGATTTATAGGGTAAATGACTATTGACATACAACATGTCACTGAGACTGAACAAGAATTGCTGTATTCAGCTTACTGCAAACATCAGCTTTGCCTTTCCGTGTCTTCAGTCTTCCTGAGGCTAAAGTTCTTTACAAGGACAACGGTTTGAGTTTTGGATTAACCAGAAGCCTTGGTCATTTGAAAGGTCATATATGCAAGGAACAGCAGAATCTCTTTTTAGATTACCTGTGTGTTGGCTTTCATGGAGAATTGTGGGAAGCAAAATCTATAGAAGCCATTAGTGGAAATGTATGTCTGAAAGAACATAACAACGATAAGCCTATTATATTCTTTGAAATATCCAAGCTCCTACTGATGTGGGGTTGGGTAGGGATACATTTGGCTGATTTTCACAGTCATTCGGTTGTATTTTTGCACTACAGAGTCTTTTGCAAAACATAAGCCCTTGGAATTGTCATCAAGGACAAGATCTCTTCTCTTGTTGCTTAATAAATTCTTACAACTATAAGATGAGATATAAACAAAACCAGATAAAAAAGTCTAAGAATAAAGTAAGTCACCTTGGTAATGAGAAGCATTTGAATGCACAGGTTCATAGTTCATAGAATGAAAAATCACATCTGCCTGCAGTAACATGAAGGGGGTTACATTCTTAAGCAAAGAAATTAATGTAAGGATCTGGAGCGAAAGTCTGCAAAACAAGGCTGAATGAATTCTCTTTACACTGATGTGACGGTATTTCTCGAGGTTATACTTCTTCATTCATCAATTTTTTACATTTCACCTTTGCAGAGTACATAAGTAATTCCTTCTGTAAAGCTTAATGATTTTACTGTATATTTTGGTTTTGAAACATCTTTAATTTCCTGCTGCCGTAAGGGGAACAAGTTGACCCCAACTCATAACTGTTCAAAGCTAAGCTCTTTTGAGTCCTTAATGGACTAATATCATCTGACGTTTGAGCTACTAGTATTTACAAAGTTGCTATGGTGACCAATGTATTTCTGGTTAAAAAAAAAAGAATTTTTTGCTTAACCACAAATTCCAAAAGAACTCAACATAGTTCCGAAAGAACATTTCTGCCAAATGAATGCATGGTGCCCTTTTTTTCTGAGCAATTGTATCATTAGTAAAATGTAAGAGTACAGGGAAGCCTGACCTCTGCTTTGGTCACAGTACCTTATGATCACCTACTCAAATTACTATAAAACAGATTTAAAATAGCACAGTGTCCATTTCCTGAAGGAAGGATCCAGGCAGGCTCAAGGGAACAATCTGTAGCACAAAATGCCTGGGGCTTGTCCCAGCTTCCTCTTGGTCATTCTGATGAAGTAAAACAACCCTAAAGTTAGTGTGAACCTTCCCCTTAAATTCCTCTGCCCGGCACTGCAAACCCATCACACATGGCTGAAAGGTGCTTTGACTCATGCAGGGGAGTCTGGGCCTGTGGGCAGTGGCGTTGGACCCAGGGCTACAAAGGCAGCTGCAGCAGTTTTAGCCCAGGTCCATCCCTCTGGTCTTGCAATGAGCAAAGCCAGCTGGGGAGATTTGATCCATTTTTTGTCTTTCACTAGAAATGGTTGTCAGACTACATCATGATCTTTTTTCTGCATGAAACATTCTGCAGACAGGGATCTGAGTATGTAGAGATAACAGCTGTGATATGTAGATGACATGTAGATATGTGTTATGTATGTGATATGTAGAGATAACAGCTGTGATTAGTGACCCCTGTGAGTAAGGGGTCACTAATGAACTTAGCAGCCACACAAACCAGCTTCCAAAACAATTAGGTGACAGAATTTTGAAGCTATATCACCTTTTCTCACAGAGACCTGGGGCCCTGATACACAACAGGATTCCCTTCCAGGGCACACTCTCCTAAATGTGTAGTTAAGCAGGTTAGTTTCTATTTCAGTGTGGTTTTTGTAAGCTCTACATCCTTTTCTCTCTCCATTCATCACATGGGGGCAGAAGAGATACTGTAATCCTACCAAGTACCTGACTCAGAGCCTAAAGCCAGACCTCGTCACAAGTCCAAGGCAAAGGCTAAGTGCTTAGAGTGAGCTTGCTGCACCCCATGTTACCTTCAAAGGCAGGCACTGCTCTCAGTTAGAGGGTGGTGGCCAGCAGCATCACTCCTGGATGAGCCTGGAGCCAGGACATGGAGCTTTCCATCCTGCAGAGCAGGTGTGAGTATCAGCAGAGTGGTGGCACTGAGAAGCTGAGAGGCGCTACCAGTATGGTCCCAAGTTGCCCATTAGCTGCATCCCATTCAAATTGCAGAAGAGAGCTTTGTAGGGTAAGCTGTTTCACCACCAGCACTCAAGGTCCCGTGGTGTTTTAAGGCCTCGGATACTCCAATTCAGCTGTAGTCATAATTATATAATTGTATAATTTAAATGGAAGGTAAATCAAAGTTCAAACTCAACCCTCTGTCCACGGCTTAATGCACAATGTAAATGTTGCTGTCACCCAGTGGGTCAAAGACCTATAGTGGAACATGCTGGAGAGAAACAACAGAAGGAAGACAGAATGGCTTTGAAGTTTTGCTGATAAATGTAGGTAATGATTTTAAAAGGTGAACAATAAGAAATGAATAAGCTGTTGATTTTGTTTCAAAGTTCTAGTTTTAGATGGTAAGGTTTGCAGTAAAATGTGAAAATACTGTTTTTTTCATTGTGTGGGAGAAAGTGTGACCACTTCTTTCTAAAAATATGGGAAGAATGTTGATGGCAGGAGAAAATACTGAAAGACTGTCTTGTTTTAACAAGCAAAAGTAAAACCTGTGTTGATATTATTCCTGTAATAATAATTCTGACAGATAATCCTTACTTTATTTGAAATCCAGAATTAAAAAGATTCATGTTACCCTAGATGTCAAAATCAGTATTGTCTTTTTTGTCTTGTTACAATTCTGTTTGAAATGGTTTAAGGGACATTTGCTTTGCTTTGACTTCTCTCTCTCTCTGTGTCTCTCTTTTAAGGTCAACTCAAATCAAAACATACTCTTGGGATAATGCCCAGGTTATTTTGGTCGGTAACAAATGTGACATGGAGGATGAACGGGTAATCTTCACTGAGAGAGGCAAACATTTAGCAGAGCAACTTGGTAAGAAAAGAAATGACAAAAGATTTATGATTGCTTGTGAGAATGCACAGAGTAATGTCATTAATTGCTACAGTACTGCTAATGAAACATTGGTGATACATTCACTGTAAAGGAATAGTCATACGCTGCCTTCCTTTGTTTCTGCAGGCTGAGGTCTGAACTGTCCTTGTTGATATCACTAATAGTGTAATATCATGAAACTGGACATGTGTCCAGGGATGACCTTTTGCAGAGCTGTGACTTGTCTGTCATCTAAAAGTGTCCACAAAACCAGAGGCTGGCTTAGACTAAAGACATACCTGGTAGAATGTTCCTTATGCTGCTCCTTAGATAGGAAGTACATCATGGCCTTTGTGATAAGCAGCAAGATCAGGCACGTATCTGTATATATGCAATATGTTTAGATAGCTATAGCTGTAGGTGGATACATCCGAGACCTGGAAAAATTTAAAAAAACCAAACAACCACCACACCAACAAACCAAGAAAAAAAACAAGGAGAGAAGAGATTGAAGAAATAATTTACCCAAAATGTGAACTAGACCTTTTTGCAGGTTGAGAACATTTGGGTTATGATTTCCAATACCAATAATTCAAAACAGAAAGATGCTGGTATCCAAGTCCCACTGCTAACAGTTCACCTGCTGCGCATTTACACAGGTGTAAATAACATGAACGTCCGTTTCATAAAGTCTCCCTCTGGGAGGCAAGTATTTTCCACCGAGAAAACTATAGAGCTGTGAAGATCTCTGTTCTTTCTGTTTATGCCCAGCAGTGATATCCTTTCATACCATGAAATTTTTTTGAGGTGACACTGGACAAAATGTAATGGAAAGTCTCCAGAGCATCATCATAATACTACTACCTGGTCTGGTTTTTCCTCCAAATTTCTTAGTCTCTGGAGAGCATGCTCAGCAGGAGTGCAAATCAAGCCCTGATATCACTGGAGGTTAATTTCTGTGCTGTGCTGGGCATGGGTTTGTTATTATTTTTAAAAGGTAAAGGCTCAATCTGGTGAACATGTGTGTAACTAAGATCTCCTTGTCACTATTCCTATATTGGTGTTTAGGGCAAAGGGTGTTATAAGAGTAACCGCATAGGAAACAGAAAGAAATGATAGCATTTCATAGTATGCCACCTGTGCTGGATCGAATCCCATACTGGTTGTTCTTAATTTATGTATATTCATAGCTCATTTACCTTATTTTTTTAAAGCAATTTTTCTAGTTGTATAATTGCTTGTCCTGGTAATTAATTTCATCAGAATAACATATTGTCCTATCATATTTGTCTAAATAAGCATTACATATGTGTAAAAGCACACCTCAAAAGTATACATTAAAAATGACCATAAATTAGTCCTTGAAAGGCGACAGTAAAGATTTAGAAGCAGTTTAGGTGCAGAAAAAATGCCAACATTTGTGAAGAACTGAGTCTTTAAAAATCTTTGCAACAAACCCAAAATGGTTACCATTGCACCTCCTTTGAGAGAGGATTTTTTTTTGCAGAAATACCTGTCACATTTTATATATTTCTGTAATCCGTTCTCCTGTCTGTAAGCATTTCTGATATTTATTCATTTTAATAGGAGCTAGGGAAGTGTATTCAATGAAAAAAGAGATCAAAAAAATGTAACTGTGTACTTGCACCCCAAATTTATACCAGACACTAAAATGTCTGGCAATAAACAAAAATTTGCAATGTAGAATTTGAAGGTTTTTTTTTAAAGTCACTTAGCTAATCTGAATTTCTATTCCTTGAACTATTTTCCTATAGAAAGGTAGATGCAGTGAGTTGACCAGGAATCCCCAAGGTCATGAATTTGGCAAGACAAGAAGGAACTTTGCATGTTGTACAGTCAAGAATCCTCAGCTGTAATAACCAGTGCTTGCAAAAAAAAAGTAATGAGATAGATACCACAACTCATGTTTCAGGCTTTAGAGCAAACTCTAACTCCTGGGATTTAGAATTCAATCTTTATGGAAGCGGATTATCCTCTATTCCCATCTTCATCTGCTCTGGGGTTTTCCTTTCGCAGATATACATCCTGTGGCTATCTCAAGGGCAGATTATTGTATTGGATAAATTGTGGCTCTGATCCTGTATGTCATTTACTGTACCCAGACTGCACACACAAATGTTTATATGTTTTCTGTACAGCTGCAATCATCTCTTAAATCTGTTCAGAATTTGTGGGAGGTGGTGTCAGGGAAAGCAGAACAAGTTTCCCTGGATTGTAGTAAGTGCTCTGGCCATGTTGAACAGTTTGAAGGACACAAGTTGGAAAGTTGGAAGTTGGCACAAACACTTGGAACTGCCTTTTCTGTCTCTGCCAATGAGTTGATAATATCTCTTGCGGGCAAGTTTTAAAAATAACGATATAGATTTTTGTGTCCAGCAAGACATTTTAAGACTGTGAGCCCTTTGAATGCCATGGTCTGCAACATTGATTAAAGCCACAATTACAAGCAAGCACAACACACGAGTGCTGTACAAAGAACACATTGTGAAACAATCTGTTCTCAAGTGTGGTTTTATTCTCAGCCTTGGTTTATTTGAAGTCATTGAGAAAATGAATACATGTACATTTTGGGCCAGGTTTTCAAAAGGTCAAAAAGAGCACTGGACATTTAACCCACCAGGAAATATGGTGTCCTGTTGAGAATAGTATTATTGGAAAATTGTCCCTTTTTTGTGGCTGCTGACCTCTTTGAAAAGTGTGGCCTTCAGTTTTAGTAACGAAGTGTAATTAATCATTTCTTTAAATCTCAGTCTGGCTTATTTCTCAACCCAAATAAGTGATTTAGATCAACCAGCAATAGGCCTCGTTACTTGTGAAGGTCTGGTTAAACTAGTCAAGTATCATGTGGTAGTTCTGGGTACCTCTCTCGTAACACTAACAGAAGTTCACAAAAGGAGGGAAGGAATGGTTAAGAAAACCAGATCTGCCCTTGAAGGGAAATTAACAAAAAGTTTATGATGACAGAATTTGTCTTATTTCCATTTTAGATTTTTTTAAAATTTTTTGTTAATGACATAGGGCATGACACTGGTGGTACCATCACAGATCATAGCTGCAAACAACGTACTACCTTACCTATGGTAATGGCCAGAAGCAGGTGCCTCGTGAAAGGTATAAAAGGGCAAACAAACACTGATACTATCCCAGACTGTAGCAAACTATGTTCATGGGTCTCATGAACCAGAGGCAATATTTTTATACTCAATAGCCCTTTCATGACTTTTTTGCATGTACTAGTCCAATGATGTCTTTGAAATCATATAAAATCTTAACATCCACAAAATTCTTTAAATATGAAAGTTGATCCGAGTTACCTGCTTCTGCTTCAAATTGGCCACATGCTAGTTTTATCTGATGTTTCTTCACTGTTATATTCTGAGAAACAGTGAACAATTGTTTGCTGTTACCTGCTCTGCCACACCACTGGTTTCAGAGACCTCTATCATACCCTTCCTTTTTCTCCAGGCTGAGATGTCCAGACACAAAGAGCATGTGATGCCTTAGCCATTCTGTATCACCCTATTTAGTACTTTTTGTAAGTGGTACATTCTTTTCATTCTTCAGAAATTAGTTCAGCGTTGTTTAACATATTAGCATCACTAAAAGAGTAATGTTAAAATGAGGTAAAAACAGATAGGATCAAATAAATTCAGCTGAGTCATGTAACTTTACCTCACAGAGATAACATACCGAGAAAATATAGAAATGTGACAAACCAGCTAGTAGAGAGAACCAATTAATGTAATGTTAATATTGATGCAGGAATCACAGCAAACACATTTAGACAAGTTTACTTGCTAATCATTACAAAAAAGGGCATGGAACATAATGCTTATGCTATTTTGTCTCGTCATGAATGTTTGCTCTGAGCACTACATGCACTGGCTATTGAGTGAAACCCCGATATAGTCAGCACTTACATGCTTTAAAGCATTTTAGTAAAAAAGGCTTGAAACTTCTTGCAAGCAAAATGCATGCACACTTGCCAGCTGCATCACTCACACGGCTTTTCCGACGTGTTCATCTCGTGCATCTCAGCTGAGTTCAAAGCTTCATACGTTCATTAAAGTTTGGTGTCAGTTGTCAGAACAGAAATAAAAAGAATGACTCAGAGATGGCATGAATTTCTTAGTTCCTTTTATTTGTGATCTGTATGATATAATGTGATCTATATCCTGACAAAGGATTAGCAGGCAGAGGTGTGCGCAGAGCTTTGAATAGACTCTGAGTAACTGCACATTCAAATGGACAGTTGCATATATACTTAGACATGCATTTTCTCCCTTTATGACATTTTTCTGTGCATGCAAGTCAGGTACTTAATTTTATATGTGTTCTTTGGTTGCTCATATGCTTCTGTATGGTTCCTGTCTGCAATGTGCGTGCTACAAATTATTTCAGCACTCATTAGTTTTTAATTGCAAGTACTGCCATTACAGAGTATATTACATCTTTAAGATCAGGCTTCCCTCTCTAAGGTTGCTGAAAAAGTGCAATCCTGCCGTGGGTCCAAACCATGCCTGTTGTGCTCATGCGACGCTGGGTACTAGGGGGGTACTGCGAGGTCTGCCGCAAATGTCTGGCCACCTTTTCTGTAAGGTCCTCTCTATTCTATCTCCTCTTTTTGGCTCAGGTTGGTTAAGGCTCTGGGAAACAGAGCTGTTGTATTGTAGAAATGTCAGCTGGACAGGACCTCTGGTGATCATCTAGTGTGATGTCCTACTAAAATCTACCTCTGGCTCTAGGTTCTGCCCAGCAGTTTTCAGGGCAGTGCCCTTCCCTGGTTCCCTGAGACTTTCAGTGCCTCCACGTTTCTTATACTCTGCCACCCAGGGTCACCTGTGGCTGGGGGCATCCAGCACGTCTAAGTAATGCCTTAGGGTGCACTCACCTGCTTTCTAAACATATCCTGGCACACTGTCTCTTCCAGAGGCCACCAACCAATGCCAGAAAATGAAATTAAATGAAACAGGCCCTTTCTGTGCGAGCTCTCACAGTCCCTTCTGCAAGAGCCAACAGGAGCCAGCACTCACACTGGATTCAGGGCACCTGCAAAGGGATCTGAATCCCCAGCGTCAGCAGTGCCTGGGGCTTCAGTACACCTCCACAGCTTGTCACTCAGAGGCGTAGTCATTTTACCCCTCAGATTTTAACACATACCTTATTTTGCATATTTGGGCCCTCTCCACCCTTTCTGTTCTCATCTTTCTTGGACCATTTCTTCCTTAAAGTCTTTATTTTCAGATTTTTCTTTCTTTCCTTCTCTAGATTCCCAGTTCTTTGAAAACAAATTCCACCAAAAATGAGAAGAAAATTTCTCACTTCAAACCAAAATCAGCCTGGCTTGCATATTTTGTTTTCATTTTGTTCTTGTCTCAGAAGAACAAAATGTCTTGTCTTCTCTTGTTCTTGTATGTGCATAATGGTCATGCTGAGGAGGTGCCAGAGACAAGATTCAGGGGTGATTAGATTTCTTCAAATTAAACCCATTTAGCACCCCAGCAAGCCTGAAAGCAGGGCATTTGTCAGTGTCATGTGCTTGTACTGGGTACAATTCAGCATCCAGCACTTCTGTGTGATCTGACCATGCCTGCGAGACCAGGCCTGCTGAGATGGGGCAGAATCACAGCAGGTTTCTGAGTCCTGCCAGGGCTGGGGCACAAGGCAGCAGCTCCCCAGTGTCAGGAATGGAGTGAACCTTCGCTTGCCTTGGGGTATGCACCCTTGGGGGGTAGTGTGTACATCAGGCATCTGTGGGTACCCTGCGGGTATTAGACATCTGTGAGTTTAGGCAGCAACTGAAGAGGCATTTTTAGGGCTGTAATTTTGGCATCTAAATCGGGAATCAAGTGGGACTTGGCACTTTAGTACACAGCTTGCTAGAACTTGCTGTTCTGTTTTGCCTCCGTGGCTGGCTGGAGGCCGTGGTGCAGAAGGCAGGGTCGCCAGCAGCTTTGAGAGCACGGACATATGGCTGTGTCTAACTTTGCATTAAAAGTGAAAATAATTGGGTTGTGCAGGAACATGTCTGTCCATAGTTCCCCCCTTCACTGTTTTTTAGCTCTTTTTAAAGGGCAAATGTTAGTGCCAGAGGAAGGAGACAGACTGACAGCACTGAGAAACACCAGAGTCTTCCGTTTAGTTACAACACACACAGGTTATTGGCAGAACAACTAAAGGCTCCTGTCCCCGGGATGATTTTTTACAGGGGAGAAATGCCAACCTGCCATTGCTTTCACACACTTGGAGCTGCATTACAGGAAAGTTACTTAATGACAATGAGAAGCAAGGAATTGTGTTTGCTCAAAAAATGTCTCATGTAAAGAAACAAAGAATATTTCTTTGCCAGGAATCTAATTTATTGCCCAAATGCACTCATTTAAAAGGTATCTGGAAGCCACAATCAAAATCAGTACAACTGGAATTTGTATGGAAACCTTCTGTTCCGAATGACTGGAAAAGAAGGTGTTCTCTAGAGTCTTACCAGTAACTGCCCCTCAAGTCTGTCTGTTCTGTCACAGCTGAGAATCCCCCTTAGCTTTTGTTTTTAAATAAATTTGGCCACCCTAAAGGTTGGAAAAATACCTTAGCATTTCTGTTAACAGTCTTTATACTAGCTGTTTACAGAATGGTGCTACAGCACTGCTCTTTGCTGGGGTAGTATTAGCAAAGTCCCATTTTGGGGTTTAATATTGATTTAATATTTTTCTTAACATAGTCCAGCCCTTGGGCTTGTTCAGACAGCAGAGGTCCCATCCAACTGGTCTACAAAGCAGAGCACAGTGTAACCAGATCTGCTACCACAGTTGCAGGTGTAGGAGATACTTTGAAGAGCAGCAATGGTCACCAGCTACGTTCAGCCCAGTTTCCCAGGAGGTATGACCTTTGCAATCATGCCATGCGTGTCTGTCTCTCATTGAGAGAGGGGTAGATATCTCAAAGATATTGAAAGTTCTGAGGAAGCAGACATCCGAGCAGAGGAGAAAAGTCTTGCAGTTGCCTTGACTGACAGCCTGCAATGTGAATGCAAACCTTATTAGATTCTATTCACAGCAGGCAAGAAGGTAAGTGCCTGCTAGTGCCCCCTCAGAACTGCCCACAGGATGCAAATGCAAGAAAACAAGGCATCATTAGCTCCTCTCCTTTATATACGATGACATTGTTAAAAGATTCATTCCCATGGCTTCCTTGATTTTGCCTTTTGTATACCGCTGTGTTACAAAGGGAGCAGCTTCCTTCAGCCACTTCTAGCTCTGACGTTGCAGTCTCCTACTGCTCCTCAAAATACTGGATTGAATAGGGCACTGGCAAGAACAGCACTAAGGATCACAGTTCAAGCTTCTCTTCAAGGAAGGATAGTTGTAGCAACAGAACCTTGAGTTAAACATAGCATCAGGGGTGGTAAATAAAATTGTCTTGGTTGTAGACAAACACTTTGAAACCAGAAGGTCTTCTTGATCAGCTGGTAAAATATTAACATAACTCTGGTCTGTATTGTCTGTGGAATTGTGCTTAAAATTTTCTAGATAGTGTATCCTCTTGATGTCACATTTTCTGCAGAAGATGACAGAGTGCAGAGTGTTCTTCCCTTTGCATATGTCCCTCATTTCTGGTTTGTGGGGTTTTTTTCTTCCTTATTTTTTGAAAGCAGGATGACGGAGCCTCTGCAGAGCCAGAAGTGTGGGGCAGAGGGGGAACAAAGTCAGTAATTCAGGCTGTTAGGTGTTTTCAGGCATCTACCTAAGCTGCTCTGTGTGCACTAGAGATCACCAGGTGAACAGCAGAAGCACCACGGTGTCCTGGCTGGCCCCCTGCTGCTGTGGTGCTCTGCAGGGACTGCTGAGAGCTTGACAGATTGCTTTGAGCCAATTCTATTGGGAAGAAGGTAGATAAGGGAAAGAGACTGAGTGTAAGGACAGCAAAGGGAAAACTGTATTAAACACAAAAAAAGGCATTTAAATTAGAACATCGTGATGCATGTTCCACACACATTGTTCATATGTTCAGGCACTTTGATATTTTGGATTTTCTCAGTTTCTGCTGTTTCTGCTTTGTTCTGCCTCACCAACCCGCTTGCCTCTTGGGCTTTGTCTTATCTTTGCAGTAATCTGCTCTGCCCGGTCTCATCCACATCGGCAGTACAGATCATCACGGGTAGTGGGAACACGGCGTTCTCTGAGCTCAGCTGCCCTGAGCATCACCAGAGTCGTCTCACTTCAGGCTTATACTCACATGGAAAATCTTTTCTCTCCATTAATAATGAGCAGTGGAAAAAAAACTGAAGAAAGTATTAAAAGGCATAGAATTGAGGCCCACATACACAGGCATTTTAGAAGCTTAGGGTCTTTAAGCACTATTAGTAAAATAATTGCAAGATGAGTCAGGAGGAGAGGTCATGGGGAAAAAGGTTCACAAAATGTTCCACAACAAAATGGAAAACAACCAGAATTGAGGTCTTTATTCCAGGCACACTCTGCTAGAAAAAATTCTCCCTGTCTCTTTGAAACTGGCCCACAGACAGAGTTTCTGTTAAACAAAAAAGAAGAAACACCACTCTAATTTATTGGGATGTTTTGCATATGGTAACATTCACATGGGGAGTTGAATCTCCTGCACAGGACAGTTAGTTGCTATCTGGATGGCAACAAAAGCCTCTGTTGCAAGGATTTTTGCAATGGTGGCTTCAGCTGCATCAGATGAGGCTCTCTGAACTCATGTTCTGCTGAATTCTTGTAATCCATCTGGTCCTACCTGCCCAGTACATACCATGATCTTTTGGGAGTGATTACTTTAAACTGCGCACAAAGCATCTCTTGACTGACTTAACTGGCTTCAAAAGACTGTTCTGTGTGACCATGTTCTTGCATCAGCAAGAACAGTTTCCACAGACCACCTACAAGTCTTACCTACGTGCAGCTTGAATCCATTCTACAGCAGGACCTGGCTCGGGGGAAGCCCACCCGGCCAGCCCCTTTCTCTCCTTAGGGTGTTTGTCAGCACATTCAAGCATATAAATAGTTCCTATCAGCTGGACTGCGCACAGCAGGGGCTGCTTGGGGGAATCTCTAGGGTTGTCCAGAATTCCCATCTGTACAGTTCCTGTAAAGAATAAAGCAAATACTTTGTTGTGGAGGCATCTGGGGGTTCAGTCATGTTCTCACACATCAGTGCATTGTCTCATATATGCAGGGTCTAGCTGGTAAGGTCCTGGATCACCCAGGCAATTAATGACTAAGTTGATGAGATGTGTATACAGGCATAGCCTGATACCCAGCTACACCACTATTCTGACTACAATTTCCTTCTCATATGAACATTGTAAGTGAAATTCCATAGATTTCACCACAGCTATAGTGTATATTTTTATTTTATTTGAATAAATATATTTGTGCTTGAACACTCTGTAGGTCTCTATCTTACTTGGAGAACGGGTGCCTCTAGATTTTTCACAGTGTTCTTATGCAGAACATCCTCACCGTGGCAGTGGACCTGTTTTCTTGATCCTGTCCATGTTACAGTATTTCCTGACATCAGTTTCATCTCTCCTTTGTGACTCCTTTCCTTTCACTTTCTGCTTTCCTCTGTCCAGATCTCTTACCTGTCTGTCATATCTGCCATTTCATGATCATCTCGTGCCAGTTATTCTGTCTTCTTATCTGTAAAAACTGCTCCCCTCAGAAATGTCCTTAGGATTCATTCTTCTTCCTGTCATCTTCTCCAAGGCTTTGGTGTGCCATTCCTCATTATCCTTCAGTGCTTCAACCCCCTGGTCTTCCTTGTTCCTATTTGGAATGTCTGCTTTCCTCCTGCTTCCTGTTGAGCAGACACTGTCACCTGTAGAAGCATCTGGTTGTGTTGCCATGCTAGAGTTGCAGCCAAGTTTCAGCACAGAGCACTGAAAATGTGGAGGATCTTCCTATCCCATGCATCCCCCAAGCAACCTGAACAGTCTTCTCCTGCATGGAGCTCTGCAGGAGGGCTGAAGCCACCAGCAAGTGAGGCTTTCCCCATTTTCCTTCTAGTTTAGAACAAAGGATTTGCGTAAGCCAAGCTAAACTAAAACGACGTAGGCATGTAGATTCAAACCTCCTCCCAGTATATGATTTCTATATAGGGTCTCTTATTATGTACAGTTTTTCTTCTTTCCAGAGAAATGTCGAAAGGAAAAGTTTTCATAACAACGTATACTCGCACAAGTGAGGTTTTTCTTACATTTCTTACAGACATTAATAGAAGTTGTATAACTAAATCCCTGTACAATATTTATACCTCTTATTATCTAAACTACCTATGAACACTAACTTTGGTGTGTGTTTAGCTCCTCTGCTTTTAAATAATTTAGCACTTCCTGACATTTCAGTGCAAGGCATCTTATGTAAATTAAAATAGGAAGAAAAATCAGAACATAGAGTTACATTTTTGCAGTGGTTATTAGTGCATGTTGGGATATTATGCCAAGCTAAATATAATTATCTGCTGTAACTCTAGGCTAGTGCTCAAACATGCAAAAGCTACATGGTAAGCCGTTACAGGACTGAATGCGTACATCACATCCTGTTTAGAAGGCATATTGAATACATAGTACTAATGTGATTGAAGCAGTTGCATATAAATTTCAAGTGGCCTTTTGAAATAGATTAGCCCATTCACTAGAAAACACGCACAACATTAAAAAAATCCAACAAAAAGCTGTTTTCTGCCCTTCTGCCAAGAGTTTCAAGTGATTGACATTTTCCTACTGGGATTTTGCTTATAATTAAACACTGTGGTAGTTGCGTATTGTTATTCAGATTTAATCAGAAATAATCTAAATAACTGTGCAAAGGTTAAGCCACTTCTGTAAAATTACCAGTGGATTAGATGTTTTGTAAACTGTTTTAATATTGAACCCTTAGGTAGTGAAAAGACAGAAGCAGGAGAAAGTTGTTAAGATACCAGGGAACCCTCAGGTGAGCAATGTGGTAACTGTGGGAAAAGGTGGAGCATGGGAGGGAAAGGCTTAGAAAACAAACAAATTGTTTCCTGCAAAGAAAGCAAGAAGATGGCCAGACCCAGCATTGGAAGAAGCCTGCTGGATTGCAGGCTGACCAGCAATTTGCTAACCTGGCCTAGCTGAAAAAGGCAGGCATGGGAGGTGAAACATGGGACAAATGGGGCCAGAGAGGAGAGCTTGGGAAAGCTGGCTCTGCTTCATAAAGCCTTCCAGTGTCCCTTCTGGGTTAAGGGTAGCCTATAGGGTAGTCCTTGGGAACGTATAGATAAAAGTCCTTCCATATGAATTAATTAAGGACATTTTCTTCCTTATATGCATTTATGTAGTTGTTTATTAGTTTGGTTTGTGAGGTCGGGAGTCCCTTTGGTCCCATGGATTCATCTCTAACTTCAGTAAATATCAAATTGCAGAAATCTTTCCTTGTCTTGCTTGGTTTTTTACCTGTTTATTTCCAAACACAGTTGTCTGTTTTGGCACCAGGTTAATGACACAATGGAAGTGGCTGTTTCCAGCTGAATAATGCTCAGAGGAACATAATAGTTAGTGATGGAGCAGTAGATTATTCCTTTCCAATGGCTGAATATATAGACTATTTCTAAAATAGTAATACTTTCAAACTGGTGTCAATTTTTAGATTAAACAGTTTTAAAGTAGAATTTTTCTAAGGGAATGTATTTGGGCCAGTCCTGATTTTATCCGGCTGGGTATAAAGCAAATAACACTAGTGTACTTACTCTGATTGTGTTACAAGTTTAACTGCTCTGGCAATATCACTCTTTAATATGTGAGTTCTCACATGTTTCTTTTCTGAGTGTCTCTCCACCCTTCCTTGCCCAAGAAAAGTTTGTATATTTAGTGGAGATACCGGAATACGCATTGAACGTGAACATGTTGTTTGTTTTCTTAGGATTTGAATTTTTTGAAACAAGTGCCAAGGACAACATTAACGTCAAGCAGACGTTCGAGCGTCTCGTGGATATCATCTGTGACAAAATGTCGGAAAGTCTGGAAACAGATCCCACCATTGCTGCCAGCAAGCAGAACACACGGCTAAAGGACACCCCACCTCCACAGCAGCCCAACTGCGGATGTTAATGCAGCTATCAGCAAAGGCAGCTCCAGTGTGTTCTGTTGCCAACAGAGTATTTATGAATGGTCTATATGCCTTTATTTATACTGTCTTATTAATTTATTTGGGAGAAAAGTCCTTTATTTTACATCAACAGCCGATTGAGTATGCGTATGGAGATGGAGAGGTTATTAGTCTGAAAGGACGATCCTTTTTTAGCATCTGGCTTTTGCATGCAGGATGGCTATTAGTTTCTCTTTTCTTTTTTGCTGCTTTACATTACACTTACTTCAGCTGGTGCCGTGTCCTCAGACCACATTTGCCTAGAGTTGACTCCTGCTTCATCAGTTTCAAATTATATAGTTGAATCCTTGGGGTAGTGGCCAAGGTGTTTTAGATGATGCTTTCCTGATGCCACTTATATTTTCTCCTGACTGAAAATCAATTTAGAAAATTCAATTTAGAAATGTTCCCCTAGTGAGCCAGGGGAATTCTGTCCAGATCATTTGTATAAGGGACACTTCTTGGAGTGTATTGCTTTGGCAAATCTACACTCGTTACGTTACACATCATGGAAACCGCAGAAGTTAGAAGTTAGTCCCTGGACCAAAAGCCACCAAAATTCCCTGTGAGTTTCTAAATGGATGTGGGTATTCAGTGCAGACCCTCAGAGATATTAGGTACTTCATCCTGTTTGGATATCTAGTATGTTTACAATTCCGTGGGAGCTACAAGTCTCTCTAACACCTTTCTGAAACTGGACTTAATTTCTCATTCCATTATTACAGAGACCCCAGTAGTACCTACCCCAGTAGTGGAGGGCTGACTAGCTCTTTCCATTTCTACCTGCACGAAATATTAAACTCATAGTTCTATATTACCCCTGGCAGAGCCAAATCCATTATGCTCAGTTGTTCATAGCCTAAAACCGTTTTGCCATGATGCTGTCTAACCTGAATACTGAAGTTTTCAGGAATTTCATCTCCCATTTAGTCTCTGAGACAACCATCACCATACTGGCTATAAATGCCCGCATTTTGCTTAGACCTATTGCAGAAGTGCTGCTGGTGTCAGTGAACTGGAGTTTGACCTCGTTTTCACTTTGATGGGGATATTTATTTTGACAAGACAATCAGAATTTCACAAGATTTTTAAAACTTTAGGAGTAATAAAAAGTTGTCAACATTTCTAGTGTTAGGCTGAATACATTCCTAAGATCAGCAAAAGGCTGTGAACACAGCAGAATAAAATACACAAATTCGTTTTTAATACAGTGTTAAAAATATTCCTACTTCACAATTTTTAAAAGTACTCCTTTAGTAATTGTTGGCAATTTCTTACATCTGTGCTCTGGAGTACTTTATACAACTTCTTTACTTGCGTCACAGTTACATTTTTTAACTAAGCGGCATAATTGAAGAAGTGTTAACTGTTTTATTGTTCCAATTAGACAGAATTTATGACAAGGCTGACATTTCTTAAACTGTCTGCAGCGGGAAAAATCAGAAGACAATTAAAAAAAGGGAAGTGATACAAGGTATTGCAAACTGCTCACAGCTACAAAAAAACCCCTCTACACATTACTTTTTTGAAGCTAATTTATATAACTCCTGAAACACACTAAGAGAAAAAAGTCACTTTTTTTTAACTGATTAAATAACCTACATACACTTTGACACTGCAAAAATGACTTCCAAATAAGGCATGTAGACACACGTAAAATGGATATGCCATCAGGACTCTACTTTGGCTGCCTAACTTAAATGAATAAACATTCTTTCTTCAGTCTGGAGTTTTAAACCATGTGTGTCCTGTTAGCTAGTTTACTTAAGCACTTGTTTTCCTAGTAGACGTGGAGACTGGACTTGTTTACTTCCATGAAGGGAAAGTGCTGTCCTCTTTGGGGCTGATGAGCAGCCAGGTGGCAGAGGCCTGTGCTGTCCCAACCATAACCCTGCCTCTCTCCAGGGATGCTGCTTTTCTCTCCCCCATCTATGGCAGCACGTTGTTAACTGTGCTGAGAGACTTTCATTAATATATCTTCACCCACTAGGTTACAGCTGCTTTGGAAAAAGATGTGATAAGAAACAGAGGAAGCTTTGTGTGAGATGGTGGGCAGTTTTCCACCCTTTTCTTGTTATGTGCAGTTACTCCTCTTGGAGAAAAGGGAGCAGGGAAGCCTTGAGACAGCACTCCGGTCCAGCCCTCAAGTCCTTTAGAAAATGTTTAGGTTGTGTTATTAGTCTGAGACATTTCCAGCAAGGCAAGGAGAGAGGAGGACACAGTCACGTCTTACATGAGCTTGGGCATATCCTGGATCAGGTGTCATGGCTACAAGTCCAAGTATTCTTCCAGCTTTGCTCTGGGATGCTTGCTGCAAAATAGTCATCTCCTGTGCACGTTGTAACAAGGAAGAAAGACTTCAAGATGCCCCTTGCTACAGCCACACCTTACTTGTACTCCATTGCAATGAATTCTAGACCCTTCCTGACTCTTTATGACCATGTAGACTGTAATCGGTGATGGCAATACATCACTAGAATATATGGGTTTTTAACAAATTGAGTGATAGATAAATAGTTCTTTAGTTAAATAGGTTGAATTAATTGCTTTTTATTTTGCATCAAGAAATTTTGCATTCAGAAGTAGTCAGATTAATTTTTTAAGTGCTCACACCAAATCCTTGGAGGTTTTCAAGACCAGACTGGCTAAAGCCCTGGACAGACTGCTTAGACGTCTTAGTTTGACAGTGTTTTGAGTGAGAGGTTGGGAAGGATGACCTGCTGATATCCCATCAAACCCAATTTGTCCTATCATACTTTTCTCTGAAATTGAAAATGTGTAGAAGTTCAAGTAGACTTTTCCTTAACAATCAGGATTACCTACTGTTGGAAAAGTAGGCTTTGATTTGCCATCACAGGTTAGCTTTTGCAGCCACATGTTTCATAGCAATATTGAGTTTTCTGCTATAAAGTTTGCTCACATTTAGATCAGGAGCATCGTGATCTCAGTACCTCTCTCTGGTTGAACCTGGATATTGTAGAGAAACACGAAAGACAGAAAGGCTTTTGAAAAGTAACTGATTAACCCTTCCCCAAATATTCTAAAAATTTAGTTTGAATTCTGAGGGAACTAGGAGGAATGGGATTTTTATTCTATTTAAAGTTATTCCTTGGCCTGTTCATAGGGTAGGATATCCAAAAGCAGCCTTTGTCAATCTAGTTCCATGTCTTCAGCCTTGTTCAGCTCCTATTGTCTTATGTGATAGAACTGCAATTTTCTTAAATGCAAGTAGAACTAGGCTGAACACTTTTGGAAGTCACATCCCAACCTGATCAAGGGCCAAAATTTAAACAGTGAGTGGCTTGTTCTTAACACATGTCCAACAGTCACTGATTATGAGTTGTGTGAAGAGACAAGCAGGATTTGTTTAGACCACTGACCTACCCACTGGTGTAGCACAGTTCTGTCAAGAGAAAGTACCAGGCTACAAAGATGGAAGAGGGATGGATCATTAAATTGAAACCTAGGATAAGAGATTCAAAACTACTTTCAGCCTCATTCTTGGTGAAAAAGTACTTGCCCACTTTGGACTAATTTGTTGTCACTGTCAGCACAGAAATAGGACTGAATGTCATGCAGCCTTATTGGTCCAGCCACAGATAACCCCTTCAGCTGAGATTTAGGCCACTTGGTGAGATACCGCAGTGGGCACACAGAGCATGCTGAATTTCTGAGAGATTAGATGACTTTGGACGGAGGGTCCTGAGCTCCATAGTGCCAGCTGAACTAATACTACACAACCTATTTTCCAAGTTATGATCTAAACTAAAGTTTTAGTGGCAGGCTAATCCTGTGCATGCATAATGCACCAGCCTTATCATGCTCTGACAGTGTCTTCCTTGCTGCACGTTCAAACCAGTGCTCAGAAAATGCCTCGGGAGCACACAAGAGCCCAGGATGTGACTGGTTCCTGCAGTGCCTCCTGGCACTGACCAGCCAAACAGCTAGCAAGCCCTGCTGGGTTGAACCTTCAGATGCGTGTTTTTGATTCTGATAAGAGTTCATGTTCACAAGCGTTCTGCTCCTGATAGCTCAACTAATTTAGTACTGTATCTTTTTGTTGTTGTTTGTTTATGTAGACCTGTTTATTTGGTGTTTGAAATACATATGAGCTAGCCTGACTTTCTGTCAAAAAATACTCTTTCTTTCTGAACAGCTGTGTATGTGACTGTTACCTGGAACTGTTTGTTCCTTTGTGCTTATACTTAATGTAATGCCTGGAGAAACTACCTGAGCAACTGCATCTATGTGGCCTTTCCAGAGCACCAGTCTGAAGGATTAAGTTTTCTTCCCAGTCTGCTCAGCTCTGTATATTCAGCTGCACCACCTGCACCCTCTTTGTTTTAGGAATGAAGTGCTATTTTAGGGTGCACAAAATCTGCTGGAGTTTGATCCTAACTTTGAGAAGTTAGAATTTGTCATTTTTAGGAAAAAAATAATAGTGGCACAAATTCTACATCTGAGGATGAGGCCTTTGTTTCTTCAATAGCAGACGGATGATGCTCCATTTGCATTCCACAAGAAGCTCCCTTCCCAAGTTGTGTCTCTCCCCCCTCCCACCCCCAACTACTCTTTCTATATCTGTTTGAGAGAGGCAAGGTTTATTACTTACTTTTTTTAATGTACAGCTACATTACTGTTCTGCGGACAGAAAGGTTCCTCCTTGGCCTGTTTCATAAACACAGACACAAGGCGTATGAGCCTAGTTCTTTAGGATGACGGATTTAGTGATGTCAGACCATGAGTATGTAAATTCTCATAGATAAACCCTCTGTAAAGGGGGTGTAAAGCAACATGTCTTCACTTACGCCAACAGGGGAGTTAGTTGTGTTGATTTGTACCATCTAATCCATACACATAGTCTCTTAACCCATACACCCTGAGTCCAGATTCTCCAAGGTTCATCATTTGTCAAGTCAAGACATAACTAATTTCACTTATTTGAATGATTTCTAACAGTTTTCTTTATTAAAGTGAACATTTCCAATTTAAACTTTTCTTTTTCCTTTTTTTTCCTTCCTTTTTTTTTTACTTTGTTTATCTGTGGATGTTCATTCAAGCAGAAGTTGTAACTACACACATATAGTACACATATACACACAGCAGTACATCTTTTACACTCATTCAGTTCCCATTGTTACTTGTTCATCTTCAGTGCAGCCTTCCCTAAATGCCACAGTGGAATTTATCCATAAATTCTCATTAGCACCAGAAATCAGCTAGGTTACGTTTGCAGACCATAGGTTTATTACCCATGGTTCCAGCAAATGTAGTTGGGTTGTCATTTGTAGAATAAGGTACCTGGTATTTGATGGGGGTGAGGGAGCAAAAGTCTTAATCTTCCAATAACTTCAGGATCATGCATAACATGCAGAAATGAAAGCTAGAGTTTCCTTACCACTTCTGGCGATAAATTTCCTCGAGTAATTCTGACATGTACCTGCAACTACTGTTAAATGATATGTTTGTGCTGTAACTCCTGTTTAATATTTTGTCAGTAATGTCAAATGTGTTGTGGCTCAGTTGGACTGTCGGAGTTTGTAATCTATATACTAGTGTTTGTGGAATTCAAATGTCTTAAATGTTGCATGAAAATATGTTATAAAAATATATATGTTTTCTATTTTTGAATACCTCAAAACTGAGGAATCATGGGCCAATAAGTGCAATATTTAATTATTTACTCAGTGTATATAAACTTGTGTGAAAGGGAGAAGTGTCATGTATGTGTGATAAGATGTTGATGATGCCTGTGTGGCTTAAGATTTCCAGTAGATATGTGTGTCTTGTAGTAAAATTTATATAGTAAACACTTTACCAGTGTAGTGTAAGAATACTCCTAAGTCATTTAAACTATTTTTCATATATAAGACAATGGTAAAAGGTATTTGTATGTTTGCTGCAAGTGCATGTCAATTTTACTTTTAGAGTTGTGAGTGTCCTTTTTGAAAATTATCATGTTACACCAACACTAGTGGGACAGCGCTTTCATTCAGAAGATTCTTGTAACCATTTCTAAACTATCTGCTGTATTTTTAAAGCATGTTCTCTAGAAGCATTAAAAGAACCTCCTAGAGCTAAGCAGTTATTAATTTTAAGTGAGTTATTAATTCTAAAAGAATCAGTTACAGTTACAATTACATGCTCTGTCTGCCTGAATTGCATAATATAATGTGGGCATGTTTTCTTTAATCTGATGCAGTTAACTCATAATACTTAACTGAAATATTAAATAGGAGTACCCAGAACTCTTGCAGATGACTCAGTTGGTGCCCTGAGTTAACATGTTTGGGGACAGCTTGAAGGTCACAGTCAAAATGGACCAGCACAGCAGAGGGTGACCTTAGTTAGTCACTTCTGCAATGAAGTTTCTTAACTTTTCTAGATCCTAAATATGGAAGATAAATCCTTAAATACATTGACCCAGACTTTTCACTCAACTGTTGCATGACCTTCAATGTTGAACAACTCCACTGTTAGCAGTAAAGCTGAGGTTATAAATGGAAACAAAATGCAGCCCAGAATCTAACCATGAAATTAAAGGGAGACATCCAATAATTTATTTTTCTTTTCCTGTTATCCTTGCATATTTCTAATAGTACTCTAAGCACACAAGCGTGGCCATCGCTACTAAGCAAAACCCTTGGGTACATTTTGGACCTTAAACCCTGAATCAATGATCTGCCGTGGGTTCCCAGCTGTGCCCACAACTCTGCAGAGGAGAAGCTTGTTCTGTTCATTCTTGCTACATCTCTGGTTTCAAAGGAACATGTCGTCTGCCTTGGGAATTTGCTAAATAGAGATGGGCCACAGAGTCTGGGACAAGGGGAGTAACTGGTTTTGCTGAACGATTTTCATATCATATTATTTTCATTAGTACCTCATTAAAAGGTACATAGGTAAGTTTTTAGTTTGATTTGATGCATTTTTGTGACAATATACAATGTTGATTCAGGTTTGGTTGTGTTTTTTTTAAATTAGCTTGATCAGGAAAAGAACTAAACTCTAAGGCCTACTGGAAACCAGTAGCAAGGGGTTCCTTTCCTATGTCATCAAATAGTTTCTCTGTGAAAGCAAAGTAGCCAGATTGCAGTATCACAGGAAGGTACTTGCAATGACCTGAGCAGCCCTTAAAATTCTTCCTGTTTTTATACCTTCTGCCATGAAAACTTCAGCAACATTATACCAACCAGAGCGAAATGAAAATGTATGTGGAGAGAAATTCAGGATTACTTAATAAAAAAGTAAATTCTTCATATCTTTGTAGCTGAGCAGCAGGCAAAGTAACAGTCATAATATGAGGTACCACTTCAATACAGATACACAGACCGCTACAGGACTGAGGATGCTTTACCTAAACTTTTTATTGCTAAGTGACCTGACTGTTCAAGGGCTGGCAGTTAATTTTACTTAATATTTTTATTATGCCTCATAGATATGTGGTTACATACACAAAGATAAAAGCTTACCTTGAAAATATGTAGCTGTTCTGGCTCCCTCAATCTAACTTACTTGCTGAATTGTTCTTCAAGAAAAGTTGAAGTACTTGCTTAGGATACATTTGTGAGGGGGTGACACTCAATCTGTCCCTCCTCCCCTGACTCTTACTGCAATACAGTTACTGTGGTTCTAAAAAATATATTAGTTTAAAATGCTGCTGGGTGACAAATTTTGTGAATCTTCTGCATACATCCACAGGAGCTCTTGTCTAAACGTGAAGTACAAGTTTTATCCATGTGCAG
>KZ508417.1:10604-26195 GCA_002844005.1 Limosa lapponica baueri | reverse complement strand
TGTATTTCCTCTGACAGAAATTTTATAATTAACTCACAAAGAAGTATGAAGATTAGTAAAAGCTTTTCCATTTCTCTGGTTTCAAAAGATTTTTTAAAAAAAAAAGAAAATTACAGGAGCACCAAACACCCACCACCATATCGAGTTGTTCTATGTAGATACAAGGTTTGTAAGTAAGATATCAAGACCAGATTAAAAAAAAAAAAAAGTTGTTGAAGCACTGCCTCAAGCCTTCCAAAACACTCCAAGAAGGGTTATTCAGCATCACAGCCTGTCCTTAAAACAGTTCAGCAGATCCACCAACACAGGGATCTCTGGGTCTGCGAGTTAAATCCAACAAATCTTAAGAGCTTATGAAAGCCACTGTTGGTGGGAAGAATCTTCTTGTGATTTATTTTTTTGTAGTTTATACATGTTACATTTTCAGATTTGGAAGCAATTTGATCATTTCCATACGTGTAAATCCAGAGAAGGGTGAAGAGAGGAGCTGCTGCTTTCAATAGCAAACGGTAAGAGTCCAAGTGGTTGGAGTCTCGCTCTGCTTCTCTGCTCCTCCCCTCGCTGAGATGAGCACGCTTAACCCAATCACTGGTGCCAGCAGCAGGAAACCCGTCACTCGAGGGAGGAAAACGGTTAGTTTTCAGCTAGATCAGCTCCCTCGACCAGCTTGCTGTGCGGTTACACGAGCACCCAAGGGCCAGGGGAGACAACAAGCAGCCAAGGGACAGGGCAGGGCTGCGGCAGCCAAAGCTGACTGGCATGAACCGCACCTTACTCCAGATGGTGATGGAGACCCAGCTTTTCAAAGGTTCTGTGGTGCAGATGCCCACTGAACCTTACATTCAGGATCAAACAGAAGCTAAGGAACTTATATAGGCGGTTAAACTTAATGCATGATGTTTACTGACCTTGAAACACAGAAATATGCTGGCATATTGCTTGAGCAGCTCAATGATATGCAAGAAGGAATGCAGGTGTTAAGCACTGGCACAATTCAGTAGCTCGTATCCAATGTAAAGCAAGCAAAAGTCCTTCCATGGCCCAAAGAAGTCACCCACTGAGTAGAAGTTAGATATCTGAAATGAACTGCTCAGATTTTAATGACAGCTCAGCTGTAGCTGTTAGACCAGCACTAGACTTTTAGGCTTGGTTTGTAGCATCACCACTTACCCAGATGAGGCAGCTGAGAACTGAAGTTGTTTATTTCTGTAGATTCTACAGCCCCTTAGTCTGGAAAAGGACAGTACTGGAGGAAGGGTGCTGGCATCAACCCCTTAGAATCAAATCAATAGTCTGCATCAATATTATGTCTGCAGTTTTGGGCTGTTCATATCACACATGTGAAAGCATGAGCCTTGGATTGTTAAAGATGCCTTGAAGTTTGGGTCTTAATTAGAAAATCAGCCTGAAGTAGCTCGTAGTACCTCAATCTTGAGATTTACAGAACCAGTAATAACTGTTTTCAGAATTCATGTTAGCACAACACATTATTTAGAAGAGGTAAATAATGACTTGCATTCTTCCACTTGGCAGTCACAAGGCTTATTGCAAAGTTGGTATCTCAATTATATCTGATACTTCACCAGCACCACTAGCCATAATAGACTCTGTCAGCTGAGCTACCTTGCATTTCAAATTACCAATGCAAATTTGTCTTATTAATTGGTGCAGAGCAAAGGCATTCAATTTCAGGATGAATCATCCTCTCCATTGGGAAGCAGAAATCAGAGTGCAATCATTTTATGCTTGAGCTGTTGGAAATGCAGTGTTGTGACTACTACTGCCACAAGCTGCTGTCAGTGGGAACGGAGACACCAGCACTCAGACTGAAGGGTCACTGTAGTTTTTCTGACAGCAGTCACAGCCATATCGTCTTACATGATTTTACTTTTGAAATGGAATTCTAATGAGATGCCCTTCTACCACATTTCAAGCTGTGGGGTTTTGATCATTTAAGAAAAACAAACTAACTGCATCTATTAGGTCAGCTAGATACCATGTCGACAATCACTGCACGATGCACCACATTCCATTTCTTGCTCGATGATTTTGCGCTCTGAAGTTGCTCTCACACAAGCAGCTTATTTGAAGCATTCTGAATTAACATTGTAGCTAGTAATGCAAAAAGGGACTTTCAGATCATCGCACATCTGTGAGAAATGCTGTGAAGTAGACGTTATCCTAACCACAGTGCAGGCAACCTGGTTGGTTCCCCATGCGCCTTGTTCTCTGTGACTTGACTTGCTTGAAAAAGTTATTTACTGCAGGTAACACTGTCATTGTTTCGTGAGATTACACCAGTATCTGTACACAATTTTAAACAATATTTTATTTAAATTTCATGTATATGATCTGCCACACGGTTACAAATTATTCATTGCACAAAGCAGTCAAACAAATAAGTGCAATACACTGTAGGTAAAAAAAAGAAATAAACTACAAATATCTATAGTATGGTGAAATCAGTCATATAAAAGTATTCTCTGTATCTTTAAGAAAATAAATATATTTTTAATCCATGCTGTAGTATGGAAAAAAACAGTAGAAATTAGCAGGCAAGAAAGTTACAACACAGTAGAAAGAAAAAGGCTGGAAGGAATAAGGAAGCATCTTACATTTCAAATATGTAATGAAGTCACTATCAGAGTACTAATTCTGTGAAAAGAGACCATGGATGACAGTTTTCCAATGGCTTATGAAGCTGTTCACAGAAGTATTCATGGGAAGAAATTATTTGCCCAATTGAATTCGTCGTTTTATCAGGAAAATAAGTTCTGATGCCAGTCAAGCGTATCAGGAAGGCAAGACATCTGAGTTGGTGCAGTAGTTCCCCATTGCAGATGCAGAACCAGGATCAATATTTACTAAGAAACTGTTCTTAAAAACTTGGCTTGTGTGCAACGAGATTATTCAACATGATTTGTAAAATAATCAGGAATTGGCAGTAGTATATTCAGAATATACTTATCAAAGAGACCACTTTATCAGGAGAATTAATGAAGCTTCATTTTGAAGCACTAGAAGACCAGTCTTCTTCCAGAAACCCTACCTGTATATGGAATGCAGAAGAGGATGGCGGGAACTGCCTCAAGGAACTCTAGAAAACAACTGACTTGCTGTTTCCATTCTGTTTATGCTCAGCCTTGTCTTGCAATTGTTAAATACTTTATGTGTTTACAAATCATAGAATCGTAGAATACCGCGTTGGAAGGCACATCAAGGATCTACTTTTCTTGGCAAAAGCATAGTCTAGACAAGATGGCCCAGCTCCCTGTACAACTGAATCTTAAAACTGTCCAATGTTGGGGAATCCACCACTTCCCTGGGGAGATCATTCCGATTGCTGATTGTTCTCATTGTGAAAAATTTTCATCTTGGTTCCCGTTGGAAGCTCCCCAAAAGTAACTTGTACCCATTACCCCGTATCTTTTCTGTGACTCCTTTTAAAAAGGAAATCTCCATCTTCTTGGTAGCCACCCTTTAAATATTGGAACACGGTGATAAGGTCTCACTCAAGCCTTCTTTTCTCAAGGCTGAACAAACCCAGTTCTCTCAGCCTTTCCTCATATGGCTTCCCAGTCCTTTCATCATCTCTGTGGCCCGTCTGCTGTCCTTAAATCAATTACAGGACTTTTCTTTTATTCTATACTAAGGCTGAGTTCTGTAGATGTCCTATCAGTAAATAAAAGCAAGTCATGAGATAAAAATCACAATTAACAGCAAGTATCATGAGAAGGCATTTACCAGCGAGGACTGGGAAATGACCCTACAAAGATGTAGTGCGGCCAACTTACAACTTCATCATGAATCTCTGGGTATTTGATTGAAATTCCAGGTTTGAGCCATATTAGCCTACCAAGAATAGGCCTATCACAGTATATGCTCCTCTGTGTAACAGTAGCTTCTAACCTTACACACCTTGTGTATTTGAAAACGTGTTCCCATGGCTGAAAGAGCGGATTTATAATAAAAAGATTTCTTTCTAATCTCATGCCAATGAATCCTTTGAAATTGGTCTGATTTTAGCCAGCAAGAATAAAAATAAAGTAACAAAACCTATTATTGATAAGGATCATTGTTTAAATGTGAAATAGATTTCCACTGTGGAACATTCTAAAACAATTTATATTTAAATACCCATTTTACACTTCTCAGGCTGCAATAAAAATGTCAGAACAAGATCTCACCCTCTGAGTAGCCAGAATTCCTGCTTTGTCCTGGTTTATTCTTGTTCCCAGCTTCATGAACATGTAGCAAGTAGCAGTCCCCAAATTATAGAAACATATCTACAACATTGCCTGGTCACTTGCACCTGAACGCAAGACGCCTACCTCCACCCTTCAGAAACTCTCCAGTTGCCCAGTGTCCTGGTTAGGGGCCAAAAATAAGAATTTAGCACTGCAGGATGGATCCCTAAAGCTAGTGGTAAGCATGAAATCCTGATTGAAGTAGCTACGTCATCCATCTTGTCCTTTTAAAAAAATAAAACAAAACTCCACTCTTCTACTTACATCAGGGGGATGGTCTTCTCTCACTAAGCCATCAACTGGTGATGAAAGTTGTATGATTTAACGAGAAGTAATACCTGAAAACATCTCAGCACAGCTGTATTAATTATACTCTCTAGTTCCTGTGTGGAACAGCTGATTCTGGACTCCACTATTTATACGAAGTGCCACAATATGGGTACCAAAACCATGTGTCATGTATTAGAGAATTTATTCACTAGATGTGAATACTTCCCATTAACAATATTGGTCCTGGTTTAGCCAAGATTACACAGAATTTATCACTTCAAGTTCTAAATGCTTTTGCTACAACAGTTTAAGTCTACACTAACTTTCAAGTATGCAGGGGAATCTACAGAAATTATATAAAAAAAAACCAGCATTGCTTTATATTAAAAAAAAAAAAACAGACAAAAAAGACAACTAGTTGCATTGCAAATTACTACATATACCTCCCTCTAGACTCCATAGATTCTATGATTCATAATACAGTATTAAATATGATACAATTAAAACTGTCAGACTAAAAGGTTTTGCCACAGAGGGAAGTCCAAAGGACCTGGCTCTCTGAAACTCTTGATTGGGTCTCTGAAGCTGTTGGTTATGTAGGTCTAGGCGACAGGAATTTTGTACTTCTTCTTGTGGAATTTCACTTTCACCTGCACCCTTTGGTCCACCGGTGTTCCGCGCCTAGAAACATTCAAAAGGTTGGCCCTGAAAGCCAGACTGGCACAACAGCAAAAAGCTTTATGCAGTTAGCAAACTCAGAGCTATTTCAAGTGAACCACCTTTCTGTATCGCAGTGACACATCTGAACGTGAGGAAAGCAACATCATTGTCCTGGTGTTTGCATTCCTATGAAACACACCCCAGAATTCAGTGCAGATACGTTACAGGCACGAGTCACAGGTCTGGCCGTTCTTTGTCTTGGCTCCCTCCGCATATGGATGCATTAGCTGGAAAACCCCACGCAAACAAACTCCTGAGCCTTCTTCCCTGAAGTCAGCTCACAGTCTTAAGATAGAGCTTCAAACATCTCTAATTTAGAAGGAAAAAAATTACTAAATCTTGCAGATGGGTTGGTTAGGTGTGATGAATTTCAACCTTTTCACAATGTCAGTGTGCCACACGTGTGACTAGAGGTAGGTAGGTGTTTTGGCAGCTTAACTGGAACAGTACAAAATTCTCTGATTTCTGTTCATCTAACGTAGCCCAAAAAGGCAACTGGAAAAAACATCACTGTGAAATATAGGTTGTCTATAAAGCTTTGTGTATAATATCTACTTACTTATCCTTGTAAATAAAAACAGTAGGAAGCAAGCAGCTTGCAAGTTTCAAGAGAGGTTTTTGAAAAAGTTACCATTTAGGGTGTGCTTTATTCTCATACCGTCTCTTTCCTTCCCTCCTCTCCGCCCTCATCCTTCTGGATTATCTTCTACCATTTACACTTAAAGCTCATTGTGATCTAGTTGTTATATTTGTGGCTTGGTAGCGATATGGTCACGGCAGGAGCCTTTTGGGTGGCAGTCCAATCCCATGACAAGAATTAAATTGATTTGCAGGAGTCAGCATTCCGTACTGCACCAGCGAACACAGCCAGACTGGGATGCTGGTATGTCCGCAGTTTCTCCAAACCATGAAGTGATTCTATTTAGGAATCAGTGATGTGTACTTATCAGATTACTACAGAGAGAAAAAGCTCCAAAGAGCTCTGTCCACTCTCTCTCACTTTCTTTTATTCTGCTAACATTCTCTTGCCATCTTGGTTTCTTTCCCAGCATTTGGAATTACTGCATTAAGTGCTTACATTCCCTCATAGCACTCTCATTGGGCAAAAAAAATCAAAACCAAAAAAATAACCCAACAAAACAAACCCAAACCACCAGCAAGGCACCAACAGTTCCTCTCTCCCTCTTAGTAAGAATCGAGATTCAGTTTAGTTTTCAATCTTACATTTTCCACTTCTCTGAAGACACGGAGAAAGTTCTCCCTTAAGACCCCTCTCAGTTCAGTTTCACTCCATCCTCTTCTAAGAAGCTCCGCAATCAAAGCAGGGTATTTAGAAACATCTTCCAAACCCTCGGGGAAACTGTTGGCAAGAGTCACACAAGAATACTCAACACACACCACTGAAAAAATGTACAAAAAGATTTTTAATTAGTCTTTTGCACATCTTCACTTTTGGAATGGGCTCACTTTGGACCCAGTTCTTCCTCTGAGAAGTTAAAAAAAATATTAAGAATTCAACTAACATAAACAGGAGCAGGACTGGGACACAATGAAAGGCTTTTCTGCACAGAGGATCCCATTAGCAGAACAAAACTGTGTATTCTGAAATGAAGATGCACTTATGTATAGTTAAGACAACAGCTTGGAGGATAATAAAACAAAACAAAATGAAAAAAAAGCCCAAACTCATGCATGCATTAATCCACCCTTTATATCTAGCCTTTAGAGTAAGAGGAAACAGCTGCATCCCAGATGGAGTTGGTGTAATCTGCCTGTGCAACTGAGAACAAAAGGGAACCTGCAATCACACGGTCAGCAAAGGAGTTGCAGGCAATTTTGTGTACTCTGTTGTTTACAAAGTTATTTTTCCAAAGAAAATACAATTATAATTATAATATTGTTTTGAATTCAGCAGTTTAGGCAGTGAAAAGAAAGCTATTCAGAACCCTCCACTGAAGAAATTGCAATAAGCAAAATTGACCTATGTCTTGTGCTAATTCTTACCAGAATAAAAAGGAACTAGAAGAAAGAAGCTGCAAAACCTGCACTAAACAGCTGTTTTACACTGTGTTTCCTTGAGTCTTGGATTTTATTTTGAGATAACTAATATTTTCTCTTATTTTTCTTTTCTGTGGAGGTGTGGTGATAAGCATTACTCAAGAAATCTGTGCCGTTACTTTCTACCAAGACTTAGGACCTTAACAACTCTACCGCCAATTAAACTGATGGTCTTCGCAAAAACGCATGCAATGAAAAGTGTCCTTTTGTTGCAAACTGTGTTTTTAGTCTGGAGGTTATAGTTTCAGAGCTATGAGTAGCGAACTCTCATGGGAGCTAACACACTGGTTCTGTGATCCTACTTTACAGATGTGAGTCTGACTGTGACTTTCACACCTGATTGTGTCTGACCTCAGGAACAAAAAAAAGGAGGAGATGAAGATTCAACAGAAAGATAAGAAGGAAAAAAAAATGCCACCCAATCCGCATGTATTTCCTGTGCTGTCGCAACACTAGCCCAGGAGTGAGCAGGAGAGGTTATGTTGTAGGCTCTTCACCGCGCTCTGCTTGCCTCAAATAACTTCCCAAGCCCCAAAAGCAGGAGTGGTCTCACAGCCACAAAACACTTTGGGTTTTCACCAGTAGAGAAGTAATAGCAGAGAAAAAAGAGTTTTCCAGCATGGCCCCGAGCTAACCCATTTACCATCTGAAGACTGAGGCAGCTTTTCTGTCATTTATCTTTGCCTTCTGGAGGCAAGCACTCTCTACCCGCTGTGTTTGTACGCACAAAGCCCTGCCAGAGCACACACCTGCAGAGCTCACAGGGCATCAGGGTCTGTTTCTGCACTTCTAGCACTGCTTCGTACTGTTCTAAAACAGGAACCATTGTGCCTCTCTTTCCTAAAACTTGTTCTAGTATTCATCACAAGACAACTTGCTACAACTCTTTTAGACTGCCTGCCTTTTTCCCCAAAAGGAATCAAAACCTTCATGATTTAAGGAGCAGATGTCAATATATATACAAGTTTACTAACCGTTCCACTCCATCGTAGTCACTTCCAATTCCTATCGATTCTGAACCTGCAATTTTCTTTATGTGGTCAAAATGATCTGAAAGAACATAGCAAAGAAAACAATATCTAAGCATAGGGCAGGAAGAAATAATACAGTTCAGACATATTGGCACTAGGCGACTGTTCTCCTTAATCATGGATTCTTAATCAAATCCTTTTAAAAAAAAGTGAAAAAGACACCCTGACAACCCAGGTTAAAATTTAATAATGCAGTTGATGTATTCTGGATATTTACTGATGCCTAACTAGATGTTATCTATTATTAAGTACATCAGGCAGCAATCTTCAAAATAATAGCTACGCTGATGAGATGCAAATGAGGAAAAAGACACGATCATAGAATAGTTTGGGTTGGAAGGGACATTTAAAGACCATCTAGTCCAATGCCCTTGTGATAAACAGGGACATCTTCAACTAGATCAGGTTGCTCAGAGCCCCGTCCGAGCCCTGACTCGGAATATTTCCAAGGATGGGACATCTACTGGGCAACTGCCCATCTCTGGGCAACCTGGGCCAGTGTTTCACCACCCTCATTGTAAAATGTCTTCCTTATATCTGGTCTAAATCTACCCTATTTTGGTTTAAAGCCAAACCCTTGTCCTATCACAACAGGCCCCACTAAAAAGATTGTCCCCATCTTTCTTATAAGCCTTCTTTAAGTACTGAAAGGCCACGATAAGGTCTCCTGGAGCCTTTTCTTCTCCAGGCTGAACAACCCCAACTCTCTCAGCCTGTCCTCATAGGAGAGGTGTTTCATCCCTCTGAGCATTTTTGTGGCCCTCCTCTGGACCTGCTCCAAAAGGTCCATGTCTTTCCTGTGCTGAGGACTCCAGGGATGGACACTGTACGCCAGGTGAGTTCTTAGAGAACGGAGCAGAGGGGCAGAATCACCTCCCTTGACCTGCTGGGCACGCTGCTTTTGATGCAGCCCAGGAGGCAGCTGGCTTTCTGGGCTGTGAGTGCACATGATCATCACAGCACATTAATTCCCACAAGTAGCCCACACATACCAACAGATATTTTCATTAGCCATTACATACCTATCTTTTTCACTCTTAATTACAAAGGTTTAAGATGTTTTTCAGAAAGTAAAAACTACTTTGGGATTAATGGCTCTTGGCTCCATTTGGGAGCCTCTTCTCCCAAGGGAATAGTGACAGGACCAGAGGAAATGGTCTGAAGTTGGGGCAGGGGAGGTTTAGATTAGATATTAGGAAGAATTACTTTCCTGAGAGGGTGGTCAGGCACTGGAACGGCCTGCCCAGGGAGGTGGTGGAGTCACCATCCCTGGAGGTATTTAGGAAATGTGTAGACGTGGCACTTCAGGGCATGCTCTAGTGCCCGAGGTTGTTGGGTTGTGTCTGTTTGTGGGTGGGTGTGGTGGTGTGTTTGGGTTTTTTTGTTTGGTTGGGTTTTTTTGTTTTTTGTTTTTTTTTTTCTGATTGGACTCGATGATCTCAAAGGTCCCTTCCAACCATGAATATTCTGTGATCTGTGATATCCTCCAGCTACACATCTTGTACCTCTGACTATTGTTCAATAAATATTAGCTCCAAAAATACCTAGAGCTGGGGTAAGGTGTGGAAGGGAATAAGCATGCAGTATAATTAACATGATCTCAAAAATGATGCATACACCAGGAATTCATAGAAGCCACCCACAAAAACTGCAGTATATTAACTTCAAACCTGCAAGGGTAGAAACATTAACAACTTTCCTGCCACAGGCCAGTACATTTGCATTGAAAGTCACCATGATAATTCCCTTGTTCTTTTTCTGAAAGATATGAAGAGACAGGTGATGAGTTGAGACTCGTGTGTCCTGCAGACCTCATATAGTTCCTTCTACATCCCTCCATCCATCAGTGAGCATAAAAACACTCCGTAAGTCAAAGCTCAGATGGCCTCAGAGAGGCTTTTCCTCTCTATGCTTTACCCTGGATTCATTATATTCTCATGTAGCCTGAATCAGCAGAAGTCCAGTGACTATATCAAACAAACTCAACCAGAATTTCAGAGTATTTGCAAACACTTCATTCTTGCAGCCAAAGGCAAAACACAACCCAAAGAAAAAGTCTCAGAAGCTAATGTGTAACTTGCTGCTCAGGGATCTGCTTGTAAATCCAATTCAAAGATGAGAGGGTGAAAAGTAAATACTGTGGCTAGAATGTGCAAGCCTCCCTCAGGTTAGCCAGACATTGCCATTAAAAAACAACAAGAACAAACCCAACAAAACCAACCAAACAAAACCTCAAAGAAAGGAAGAAAAGCCCAAAACAAAAAACCAATATCCTCACCAGTTGCTGGAGGATATCATCAGGAACATTTCTTGAGTGATTACAAACAGAAAATGCCGAGGAATGGCTGAAAATTACTGGTGCTTTTGAGATATTCAGTGCAGCTTTTGCTGTGGAATATGAAGTATGAGATAAATCTATCAGCATACCCAGGCGATTCATCTCCTTTACCACTTCCTAAAACAGATTTACAGACAACAGTGTCAGTATTAAATTTCCTTAAAGGAAGCTGTTTAGCTGATATATGTAAACAGATAAATAAGTTCTGCAGCTGCCAGCTAGTCATTAACATGCTGTGCCTGTATGGGTTTCTATTTACCTATTAATTTAATAGTAATTTATTCATTCACAATTAACTAGCCAGCCACCACATGCTCAAAACTTATAAAGCTTAGTCAATCTGAAATAAGTAACTTGAACTGTTATTCACATCCCACTACTTCCACATATTAATTCATACTTCTGATCTATATTAAAACAATTGTTATAATTAAATCCATCACTTCTTTTACTCTAGGGAATGTCACAGGGAACTTGACTTGACCGAGCCCTGATTATTTCCTAACTATCCAGAGCCTCCAGTAGTTAGTTTTTAATGGCAAGTTGCTTTTGAAAAGATAAGGCCAGAAGTTATTAGTTGCATGAGGGATTGCTTAAATTATAATTCAAAAGAGATCCTTACTTGACCGAATGCAGTCAGACCAATAACACTGGGATAAAAGTTGTGTATTCCTTTGGATGATGATTCAGACCTTAAAAAGGGAAGTGAGGGAGGAGAAACATCATATTATTCTGGAGGCTACAGTAGCAGCAACTGCAACTTCTTATGCTACACACAACAAAAATTATTACCATGTCACAGTCAAATGTAGGGATAATGAGCCACATAATACATATCTGGTTCACACGGTGCTTTTTACATTCATTACTGTTTTCTGGACGTTATGCCTTCAGGTTCAGGACTGCCGTGTGTTTGTGAAGCAGTGCAAGACAAGCAGAGATGCTTGTCAGAAATTAAACAAACCTTCGTCAGAGAACAAAGATGTGCTGAAATGTCAGTTAGCTGTCAGGCAGAAAGCCTGCTTTTCATTCCTCTCTGCACACAATTCCCCTTCCCCTGAGTCAGTACAAGAAGGGATTTCGTCGATCCAGCAAAGAAGAGGTGCTAATATTCCGATACAGGAACTAAGAACCCATGTCTGTAGCTGCATGTGAGACCTGCAGTTTTAAGGTGTCCCGAGAGGACAGCGTTGGAGGCTGCTGACTGCTGAGTTTTTACATAGCATTTACCCTCTTTAGCTACATCACATGCCTTATTTGTAGGGTGGTTGGGGTTTTTTTGGCCTGTTTTACCCTAGGTAACTTTCATAATAAAGCAAAAGGGTAGCAATTTTTTCATCTTCATGCTGTTAACAAGGTTTAAAACTTCCTAAATTGTCAGCGTAATAAGCACTACATAACAGATCCTTTGGTCTCCCACTTGACGCACGGCAAGCGATTTACCCCAGAAAGCCACCACCCTTGGTTTAGAGTCTTCCACAGGTGAACTGTGTGCCTGAATCCGTATTTTCCCCATCTTGCAGCAGCCATCACTTTGCATTAGGCGGTCACACACACACACACACATTACTTACCAAGGTGTGTTGCAGGAATGTGTTAAAGTCATGTAACGAACACCCAGGTCATAATACATCCTCAGGGTTGCCAAACTGCTGTCAATGGAGTGACCACCTTCTATTCCAATCAAGCACGCGATCCTTCTGCTGTCAGAGATACCTGGGAACAACAAAGGAAGATAATTCCAAAGTCATTTGGTGACTGATAAGAAGCCAGTGCCACTGTGCAACAATTGTTATTGTAAACTGCAAGCAATAATACTGACATTTTTGTGGAACAGGAGCTTAGGCTAGTGCATGTTTAAATGGCAAATTTTCTCCTGACTGCAGCGGGGCAGGAGTGTGCGGAGTCAGTTATTGTGCTTCGGTGGGAAAACTGAGGTTAAAGTTACTCTTTAATCCAGGATGACTTGCCTGCTTGCAGCTCTCTGTCTTTTGCACATACATCCCGCAATCCCATTTAAAAAAAAACTCTGTTACAAGAAAGAGCATCACCTTGGGAAGTTGTCACAAATTCAAGCTCTTCATAGCTGTTACACATCCTCTTGACAACATCAATTTGCTCTAAGGTCAGACGCACAGCATCCTTGTTCTGAGCGCTGCAAAGAACATACACTGACCAAAACTGAAAGAGACATTGACAAGTAAACTAGATAACTTGCGTTTCAACTTGGAAACTTTCATTTGCTAATTGTGAAGTTCATGAGCACAGACCAAAATAATTCCCTACAGTTTACGAGGGAGTTGCCACTATAGTTTTTCCCCCCAAAGGAAGAGTTATGATGCAAAGCAAGAGCATCCACTCCAGACAGGATTAAAGCCTCCTGACACACTCAGCTACTCCACAGTACACACAGGAAAGTGGATGTGAGTTTGCTTTAATTTATTTATCACAAAACAAATGTCACTGTTTTGATTGAGGGTACCCATATGATAGAACACAAATGTTACAGAAAAGTGTCTGTAGCTTTTCAGTTTCATTGTTTTTTCTGTTTCGACAGAAAGAGCCAAAACCAAGGCCAGGAGTACTTTTGTGACTGGGAAGGAAGGAGGCAAATGTAAAACTGCGCGCTCAGACTCACAACCATGCCAGTACGTACCTGAGCTCCCACATAACCAGCCCGAAGTTTTGCAAGGTTTGTGTGTGTCTTGTTGAGTACTCTTAAGTTGACTCCACTGATTCTATTTTGGTAGAATTTTCTCAGCTGCAGTGCAAAGTCATTGTGGCTACAATTGAAAACAAATAGGGTTTGTGATAGAAACAGGTTGTTCCCCTTCTAAGCCAAATGTATTTTCTTCCACTGTTCATAGTCCCTTAGACCATTAATTGCCAATAATCCTTGTAGTAACGCGTGCTTAAAAGTCTCCCTTCTTTTGCAAACAAGCTTTATTTCTTAATTAGGACAGCAAGAAACTTTTTTTGCTTCTCCCAATTTTATAGCTGTTGTGTTTCTGTATCTGTTTGTCTCCCTATTGTTTCTGAAGGAATGGAGGAACTGAAATCAGTCACCAGACTCCTTAGAAACAAGTACTTGTGGTAGAACAATCAGTGTTGCCTGTGCCAGAATAAGCGGAGTTTGTGTTCCCAGGTCAAAATACACTCGCCACAGACATCATTCCTTCAAACTGTAAGGGTACCCCTTCAAGGTCTGATGCCTGCTTCCTACCTCTGCACAGAAGGCATTGCTAATGAAAGAAGCCATTAAATCACAGGAAGGAGACAAGGGTATTATGAAAAGGGAAACAATAATTAAGTGGCAAAACCTGACGAGAAAATCACAAATGCATTTAGAATAACCCGATCCTATAAGTAAGCACCTTCTGAACCATAACTCCTTCCAGATAAATCACTGCAACGGTAACTAACTGCTATGTGCGAGGAGCAGCCTACGTCTCTACTCATCTAAACGCACTTCAGCATTTTCCCCTCACTTGTCAAGATTCACAAATAGAGTTTAGTTGAACATATTTTATATACCCATCGATTAAAGGCGTATCTTCCATCAACTTCTCAGCTCTCTCTTCCATTGATTCCTCAGAGCTGAACGGCACAGCTTCAAAGAACATCAGCAGCCACAGCAGCAACTTGGTTGTGTAGCCCTTCAGTTCCATTTTCCAGATCGCTACAGAAAAGAGATACCACAATTATTTGCTGATGACAATGAAACAGCAAAATTTCCGGTCTGCAGAAGTTGTACGCTTAATAGTATAGGCAGAGCCAAATGCTTCTCCTTCCCCTAAGGCTGGGGTGAGTTCTGCAGGAGGAAAGGAACAGAGTGAGAAAGAAAGGGAATCATAAACAAAAGGGAAGGTAGTGGCGGAAGCCATAAAACAGCTACCTTCTCCCAAAGGTTTTAAGACCTCTGGCAATTGTGGTTTTGCTCATATATCCACTCCCTAAAGCCCTGCTGCTGCCACCAGCTGACTGCCGACGGGAACCAGCTCCTCCGGCAGAGCTGGCAGGGGGAGCCTGACGGACCCTGGGCTCTCACCCCCCCAGAAAGCAGCTCCCAAAACAACATAACAAGATAGTTTTCTCATTATGTTAACTGGTTTATTCTCATTATTTGGGAAGCTTCACACTGAGATAAACACTGAAACCGTTTTTGAGACATTCCAAAACTCAGTTGCTTCTAAGTAAACTGTATTGGTAAAACACACAGCACAGTGGAGTATTTTTCAGAGGAAAGCTATTGAAATCCAACATTTTACCATACCTTAGCAAGGACAGTATGTGCCAAAGTTGAAAGACTCACTTTATTTCCATGAGGAAATGGCTATGACACCAACTTTAAGAGTAATCCAAGCACCCTCTGCTCTTTTTTAAAATACAGTACTCAAACACTTGCACAACAGCTTTTCAGGTGTCAGTCAAAAAGCATTTTTACAAACAGGTTAGAAATACCTCCTGTTCTATGTAAAGTAGCTGTAAGATCTGCCAGGAGGTGAAAGCACCTTTCCCAGGGAAAAGGTTGTTTGGTTTTTTCCGTCAGCGCCCCCGGTTTCAGAGTTACTGGCAGCATCACCTAGACAGCTGGGGAGCACTCACCTCCTTCATTCATTGGAATGACATCCTAATTAGATGCATGTGCCCTGTGCATTCTTTCAAATCAAAGAAATTTGGCTAGAATTCTAATATTGCTGAGCCAATGCTCAAATTTTTCCAAAAGACATTAAAAAAAAAAAAAGAAAGGAAAAGAATGTTGACTTTTCATTTGTTTTCCATTGTGAGTCAGTGAAGTTTGCATTTATAAATTTTGTTCTGGCAGCACAAAAGTTTGGTTTTACTAGCAAAGGAAGTTGGTTTTGTTTATTCCTTGTCTGCAGAGGTAAAAACAAATAGCAAATATCCAAGATATGATAAAATTACA
>KZ508416.1:34524-50865 GCA_002844005.1 Limosa lapponica baueri | reverse complement strand
GGCTTATTAAAGTCATGAGACATGTAGAGATGTAAACATACAAGTGCCAAAATAAGCAGAATTTAGCATAGGAGTTACAAATGCCCATCCTGTGTGAAAAATAAGATACAATAAAAATACAGACATCACATTCCTTGCATTACTTTTTAAAGTAGTGATGAGGAATTAAAGGAAACCGGGTCAAATAGCCAGGGAATCTATTTTCAAAGCTGTGTAATCTAAATTTTAATGCCATATTGCTTAGCACTAAAATTTCAGTCAACATGACAGAAACTTACTTTCAAAATTGCTGAGTTTCCCCATTGCCTGCTATGAATTTGCATGATGGCTAATGAGATACAGGTATGGGGTTTTAATGCAAAAATGTTTTAGGGAAAATCTTGGAGGTACTGAGGCTCTGAACCTGCAATCAACAGGTCAGGAGTACCCCTAAAATCAGTGAGTTAACCTGCAAGTTGCAGCCTGGCAGACTAATGTCTTGGAAGTTGGGCTTATAGTTAATAATATCATTATTATTTTACATTGAAGGGAAATATTTACGGCTAACCAAAATGCAATCAAATAAGTAAAGGTATCTCTTAGGTTTTTTCGGCTTGTCTTAGGTTTTGCAAAATTTGTGTATCGAATGCTTTGTAGGTGTCAAAGGAGTTACATTAATTTATCTCCATGAAGGACGTGGTCCTCTGTTTGCAAGGACATAAATAGGCTTTTCAAAGGCATCTAATTCCTGCTGAAAGTCAATTCACTTCCCATTGTACATTGACTTTCAGTGGAAGTCAGGTACCTAACTCCCTTAGGCAATTTCAGAATCCCAGCCATGTTTTAAGTTTTGAATCTAAGCTGACCTGACAGCGTCCCTGAAAAGTTCGAACACTTGGAGCAAGGTTTCAGTCCTGCAGCACAATAATCCGAATTCATTTATTTAAAAGCCTTTTATAACAAAAGCTTTGCATCAACCAAATAGCACAAGCAATGTTTACAGTTTGTTTCATTTAATCTTGACCTCTGCCAGTTTTAATTATATTTGACACATTTATAAATTGAATAACAAAGAGAAGGTTGGGCTGGGCACAGAAAACAAACCAGCTCCATTTCTCAGACTGAATTAATCAAGAGAAAGAGGTCAAGTGGGGAAAAGAGCTTTCTGATTAACATTCTATTTAAGTAAAGTTCCTCTGGAGGTGGAGGGTATTAAGTCGTTCGGATGACTCCTCTCCAACAACTGTGGAAATGGAGCTGTTTTCTGTGACCTGCTGATGTTCCCGCTCTGGGAACAGCAGCTCAGTGAACCTTAGCTGAGAGAAGGGTCAGCGTTTCAATCAATACAGTTTGCATCAGCTGTTGTTTTGACTTAGGTTACTAATATTTAGCTAACACTGGAATTCCTTGGACTCAAGCAGTAGTAAGGTTCTTTTGTGCTATTTCATGTACAAGCTGTAGAGAATCACCAAGTGTTGTCTTTCCCCTAGGCTGAAAATACTGCCAAATATACCAGTACAATCTGTCTGTTTGAGAACTTTCACAGCAGTGTTTTGCTTAATCCAGGAAATAAGAATACAATCCCTTCCCTCTTGCCTATTTTCCAAACATCTCTTGTCAACAATGCCCATGCAATACTCTGCTTACTGCTGAAAAGATGACATTTCACTAGGAAAATTAAAGCCATTGCTCATCTAAAGTGGACTGACACAGTCCTATTCTTTGTCAGATTCAAGAGAAACACGGTGTGAACACTGAATGAACACAAAGAATGACACTTCAGGTCCAAGTAATCAGAAGCTTTTTGAGATGGCTCATGTTTGTAGAGCTGCTTCACATCAAACCAGAGAAAAACCCTGTCACTGCAGACTTCTAAAAGCATTAGTAAATGTAAGAACAATCTTGTGGAAAAGACACACTAATTTATATTTGGGTTTTCTACAGTTCCTAATAGTTGCCTACAGTTTTCATTATTTGAAATAATTTGCAATAATAGAATAAAGAATATAAATTTACAAAGACTTTGAGAGGCATACTAGTGGGATTTCTTTAACATGAAATATCCTTTTCCTCAGGCTGCCTAGCTTTTTATAAAAGGAAAGTCTGATTAAAATTAGAATTAATGGGCTGTCTTTCCAAGCAAGTGTGCCAATTTCTGGATTCCAAATGGATTTCCTACTAGGTGTCCATGCAGAAGCTCCCAGAGAAAGTCAAGATGGCCTAGTTTTCAAACTTTATTTTTTGAAGTGTCTTTCAAAGCTATTCCCCCTTTCAAAGCAATGGAACACTGTCAGTGTTTGTAGACTTATCTGAGAAAACATAACCCTATTTTTTGATATCTTTAGAAAAAAAATGAAAATAACCTTACATAATCTTTACATGTAGTGCTTGGAGCTGCTTAAAAGCCTCCTCTTTTTGCTAACTAACTCAAAGTTTGCATCAGAGTTTAATTTCTCTAGCTCACTGAAGAGGTTTGGTCTTATTCGTGAATAGACACAGTTCAAATCAAAGAACTTTAAAATTGTATTTGTTCATCTGTTCTAAATGCTGGAAATGAGCTGACAGTCTGAAGAGTGAGTGAGTGCTGTGCTAAGGCTGTTAGAGTTCCAAAGGCTGGAATCACCATTGCTCACATCTCTGTAACGGTCAGGGAGATACTCCGGGACCAGTACAGAGTGTATTACCTTTGGGGGTCATAATGTCTGCATCTAGTGTACAGAGCCAGGAGTAAACAGAGATAAAGAAACACCAGCTCAGAAATTCACACCATAATTTACTCCGGAAGAGGCCTCCAGATGCCATCGAGCCTCCAAACCCTTTTCCAAAGCAGGTCCAGCTAGTTCCTGCCTGTTCCAGTGCAAATATCTGTAATTTGCTGGGTGATGCTCCTTCTGTGTGTAGCACTCTGTTCTCAGTGTGCTGAAAGTGCCCTTCTCGTGAAATATTGACCACCGCCCTGTACCAAAAGGAAGTCACAGCACTTCCTCTGCAGCTCTTGCATTTGGGCAAATACTTGGAGCTAAGTTAGACACTTTGTGAACAGCATCTAGGCAGCTGCTCTTCTCAGCCTAATACATAGCAGATGGGTATTTTGATCCCTAGGCATCATTATTGTTGGCGGTCTTATTAGAGATGGCAAGGACTGAGAAGGTCAGCCGGTCTGTCAGCCTTAGGCTCCATCTTGGTTTGGCTCCACACGTTGGATTTGGCTGCATTCTGGGCTCAGGAACTGACTCTGCTCCGCTGAAATCAATGGAGACTTTGCTACTGGGATCTCTCTCTCTCATTTTTCACAAGACTTAATTGCACTTTCCAAAATAATCCGAGGGAGTGTTGACTAGCCTTTTGCTTTGCTTTTACCACCAGCTGTACAAATGCTAATTCTACTCGTGCAGTACTGTGTTCTGCACCAGCTTGTTATCCAGGGACCATTGTTTGGTCTACAAAATAATAATCTACTTACAAGGAAGATTTATTTGAAATTGAAAGTATCCAGATTATTATCTCCAAAAATTGTTTGGTACTCACTCATTTCCTCAGCTGGAAAACTGACAAATACCACATTTTCCCTGAAACTTCCTGCAGTTCTGCAAGGGCAGGTTTTGCTCTGTGCTGACTGCCTGTGGCAGCTTGTTCTTTCCCTCAACTTTCTTCTCTCAGTCCATACCTGCAAGATTCTCTTCCCTCCTTTTTTTTAATTTCCATTCATCTTTGTCTCAGTTCATCAGATCCTTCTCCTAACCCCATATACCATGGTTTTTGCCTCTGTTGAATATTGTACTTGAAAGTGGACTCAACTGTGAAAAAAGGATTCCTGTAAAACTGGTCTCACCGTATTTGCAAAAGATTTGGTCCTTGGTTGACACCATCTAACAGGTCTGTGCAATGGCAAGAACTAGTGTCTGCAGACCAGAGTCTGTGAGGATAAGAAAATGGAGAACTTTGTTGTGCTCTTAATGAATTTCCAGTGACAGCCTGCAGTTTTCCCAGGCAACCTATCGCAGAGCATCATTAATTTTACATTTAAACATTTTTCCAGATGCTTAATTTCAATCTCCCTTGCTACAGCCGAGGCACATTGTTTGCATTGGAGCCACACAGAGAACAGAATATTCCCTTCCTTTTCCAAAGGAAGGTATTTTTTACAATATCTCCTCTTGGTCTTTGCTACCCAGACAAGAAAAATCCTTTTGTGACATCTTCAGTAGTTGCTCTACTGTGCTCCAGACTGTCTGCTTGATCCAGTTTTCTTTTCCCTTTGACGTATGGTGCTCAAAATCAGATACAGTGACACAGAAAATATTTTATTAATAGAGCATGGAGCTGCAAGATTATTTTCCACATCTTACATACAACATTCTGTTCATTTAGGTTCTAGGTCAGTGCTTGCTATTTTAAAACACTGTTGATTCATCTTCAGTTTGTTATTTGCTATTAATGCCAGATTTTTTTTTTGCAAAACTGTTACCTAAGCTGTAGTGCCTCCAGTCTACAGAGGTGATTATTCCTATGTACCTACTTATATGTACTGTTGTTGAATTGCTTCTATTTTTTCAGATCCCTTTCCCATATCCATTTCAGTTCGAATCCTAGTCAGCGTCTTTGCCACCTCTGACTGCCTGGCATCATCTTCGGACTTAAAAATCATGTTCTCTATTCCTTCATCCAAGTTATTAATAAAAATATTGACCCAGAGCAAGTCTTGCAGAAACCAGTAGATACTTTCTTCCAGTTTGAAACTAAACTTATCACTATGTACATACTGTTGTCTGAATACTCTTTCCCAATCAATTTTGCACTCATCTTGTGTTAGTTCCGTCAAGTGTAAATGACAGTAAGCTGCAATCGCAGTATTGTTATTCCAGGTATGAGCCAGAAAAGATTTAGCTTTCAGATCCGAGTGAATTTGCACAACTGATTAGTAGGGTAAAAAGTAGTTAAAATTTAAAATCAAACAAAAGGAAATGTTGATTTACCAATTCTCCAACACAAGACTCCACTCTGTCCTTTTACAGTTACATCTTATATAATAATTGTGTTCCCAGAGCTCCAGAAGTAGATGAAACTACTTGAAAGATTACCTGGAAGAAGTCAATCTGAAAAATACAAAAGTACTTTGGCAATACATGGTGGGATTTAGGTTGGTTTTTTTTCCTCCACACCATGTATTTTTGTTCTACTGATCAATATCCATTAAAAAAAAAGTCGAACATCTGCACAGAGTATTTTTCTAGAAACATGAGTTCAATTTTAATTTAAGTTTGTTCATCAAATCCTATTTTAGGTGAACTATGCTAGACATATTTAACCTGATAGGTTAAAAGTACTGAAACATGGACAAACTTTTTTTTGGTGTGATGAAAAGGTTTTTCAAGAATGATTTTCCCTTGATGTGTCAGGCTGTTGATTATCTTTTTTGAAACATTGATCTCTGTGAGGACGGCAGGAATAGAGCCGCATGACCAGCAGATCATAGGAACTTCCTCGCTTCAATCCCCAAACAAACCTTGTGGATTTATAATGAATGTGCAGCATGTGAGGGAGTTCAATATTCATTTGTCTAAGGCATCTTGGCTTAGACTAGCAAATGCTTGTCTGACAGAAAAAAAAAAGGTGTAAAAGGTACTTTATGTTCCCTTCAGATACCCATAGTAAGGAAATCTTCCTTGCAGAGAAGCTGGCCTGAGGTAAGGCTTGCTGGAGGGAAGTCGTGCCTCTCCCTCTCTGAACCCTGGAGAGTTATACATCAAATATACAAAATCTGCTTTGGAGGAAATAGGTCAATACAGCAAACCCATCATGCTCTTGATTTTGATAAACTTTGAATGGGCTCATGAGGGGAGTTTTATCATGACTGTTTGGCAACAGTAATAACTGCAATAAGCAGTTTCCAGCTCAGAACAGCACAGAGCTAAATGGGGCCTCCGGAAGCAAATATAAGTCGTTAATAATAATAGCAAACAACAGAGGTAATGTGGAACAGGACCACAGGGAGGAAAATTATGAGAACTCACTAAACATACTCCTCATGTTCTTATTACCTTTAGGAACCAACACTGGATGTTTATGAGGACTGGATGTAGGTTGGGACTTTTAAAAGGGAAGCACTGGTCTCGCTTCAGATGCATAATAAAGTGGGAAAGTTTTAGGGCTGCTCTTTCAAGAAGTTACTCCCAAATAATAAAATTTCCAAAAGACTTAGATGACTTAGGCGGCTAAGCCTCAAATTAGAGCTATTTTCAGTCAGGTTCCATAGGCCACTTTAAAAGAGCAGCTATGTTTCCAACACCAGCCCGCTTTGACAGTCCCCTTATACCACAGCTCCACAGAAAGTGGGCAATGTGGCTGTGTCACCCCAAATACCTCCTTCGACATGGACACGGCCACCACACGCTGACTGCTCCGCAGGCTGAGCTGGGGCCCCTCTGAGCCTGGAGGGTTCAAAGGAGCCCATGGCCCCATCCCACAAGGGGTGCTGTGTTGGCAGTAGCAAGGTAGCAAGGCATTTCTCCGCTCTTGCATTTTGTTTTCATGGCTTTCCAGCTCTGATTTCCCCAGGCTGGCCAGGAGCAGGCTGGCTGGAGGCCTCCCAGGCACCATGTCCCGGGGTGCCCACCCCCAGCCCCACATTCAGGTACAGCAGCAGCAGAAAAGGCTGTGCCTCAGTCTCTCTGCCCAGCCTCTGACTATGTAGGCAAGCCTACTGTGACATCCTAATTATTTTCCACATTTTTAATACCCCTGCCTCCTGCATCGCCCCCTCGCCAGCACATCCTAAGCTGTTGGTGTCTGGGCAAGCTGCTAACAGGTTGGGCAACAGCTTGCCCTGCCCTGCCCTTCCCTCAGGCACACTTCCCTCCTAGGCACTTGTATTTACAAAATTTGTAGAGAATTAATATCGTTCCTATTTCTTCCCCTGCATCAAATGTCACTGAAAATAACCAAGAGGTTCCAATGCTTTCAAAGAGTCCGAACAGTTGTGTTCCCAGCTCGTTACCAACAAAAGGTGCGAGCAGGAGGCTGTAACCATGACAAACCTCTGATACTGAAGATGTTATTGTGGTGGAGGGAAAGGAATCTGCCTCTGAATGAGTCCAGCTGCCAGCACAAATACTCTAATAACTAATCAGAATCATAGGATCCCAGGAAAGAATTTCATAGTATTTGAGGGTCAGGGGAAAATTTGAACAAAGAATAATATTTCACATACATACAGCCAGAGATAACTCTGAGGCACTCCAGAAACACTGTGTTATTAGCAGATGTAATACCACAAACCTCTTGAGTATATTCGATTTTAAAGGGAAAACATTAAACCGCCTGAAATGGGTTCTGAATGATATTTATAGAGACAAAGCTACTGCCTGTATCTACAAAGGCAGCTGAACGATGACATATGCTCAAGGTGCAAAGCAAGTGAAAAGCAAGTAGCATGTTAAACTGTATTAAGAAGATGTATTATTGTGCTATATAGATTGGGATCGGATATATGTCCTCATTCTGCTTATTATTGTAATAGCTTGACAAAAAGATGATTACAAAAGTAAAAAAATAAAGCCCAAGGAAAAACAATTAAAATTATTTAAATCAGAGGTCACTAAATACTTTCTTCCAAAGTATGCACATAGGAAGACTAAAAGCCAGGGCTATTTGCAGATCCGAGCCATGGAAGAAGTGTGAGTCTTGCTTATAGTGTGGCTGGTAAGAAGAGGAAAAACAAGGGTCAGAGGGCACGACTGAAAAAATGTGCAGGTACAAGGGAAGAAAGGCTCACACGTCTCACTCCAGCACCAGGGTGCCCAGCAGAGTTACCGCTTGCAGAATAAAAGGAACAGAATAAATACGGGACCCATCTGGTTATTTCTATTGAAAGAATTGAATAGGATTGAATTGGAATAAAACGCCCCAAAAAAACCCGCAAATAAAAAGAAAAATGTTTTTTTCTTTTAAGATAGTGTTTAGTTAACACAGAAAAATAATCATGTAAATAATGCAGCAGAATTTTAAAAACAGATGTTTGCATAAATAATAATTGTGGTATCTGATACAAAATAATGTTTCTAAATCATCATTCTTCCAGGCAGATAATGTTAAGAAAAAACTGCCCTCTCCAGCAAAACATAAATTTTTATGAAAGCTGCATGTGAAGGTTTTACACTTTTCTCTTTAGCAGGTGGCATTAAGGACTTGTAATCAGACCAATAAACCTCTGCAGTTCTCCTGAACAGTTTCCCATGTTACCACTCAGGAAGTACACGAGCAAAGCAAATTTACTTTAGAAATATATCTGTGTTATAAGCAACATAGATCCCATAACAGAATATTTATTGAAAAAGCAAAAATGTCTGTTTTTATACTGCAGCCATATCATACATTTACAGATTTCCTTCTCCACTGGCGAATGCTCAGGAAAGCAACAGATTTGTTACAAATGGATGGAAACTACCACATTCCTTTTTAGCTTCGGTAAACGCTGGCAACCATTTCAGGGTGAAGCAGTTACACGAACAGATTCTTCAGGTGGGGGTAAACTGACAGATTTACACCAAAGAAGGATTTGCCCCTTGGCAGCGTGGGGCCTAAATGTTAGGCCAGCTCTTTCCCAATTAAAATAACATACTGCTCTCTCCAAAACCTTCCTGAGTGCCCACATTTCCGATTCTTGCAGCAGTTAGATATTAGAATAACAGTAAGGGTACAGTGTAGAAGTACACTTATGCTAAAAGACCTGTAACGAAATGAATACTAGTGTGGCTAATATATGTATCTGTATAAATCTTTTAGATTGCATTTGAAGTGTTGTATTCCATATCCTATTTTATCATATTCTACTTTAACAGCGATTCGCTTTTTGCAGAGGTTAGGAACTGGTACATAAGCTTTGCATCAGGGATTTCGCTAACGTTCAATGAAGACAGGCAACTGTGATAACATATAATTCAAAACTCACATTTTATGAGAGTCAAGTCTTTTGAAGTGATTTTCCCACGATTTCTTGAATTACCTATTCGTTTGATGACACTTTCTCATTGAGAGATATTCAGTTATTGACTATCTATTAGAAAGATTGGTGCAGCATCCTGAAAGCAATAAGGAAGTATAAAATCTGACCCTGTAAAAGCATTATCGTCACCAAGTTTGGCTCCCACAAACAAGAAGCTATAAGAGTATTAATAGCATGCAACCCATTTATTTTCGTGCCCAGAAATGGTTTGTAAGTTATTTAAAAATTAAGATACTGATATTTTTCTATTCAATAAAAGACAGCAATGTTATCACACGTGCATGGATTAATTTTTTTCAGATAACACTGACCAAAATGACTACTCGCTTCATAGTACAAACCAGGAGACATTAGGAAACATGTTGGGTTTTCTTCCCAAACACCTTTTCAGAGGGCATGAGGGCAGGGTGAGCAGCGCTGCTACGAGGCACAGAAAGTTACGGCTGGTGGCTTGGGGAGATGCTGCGATTTGGCACTTTGCAGCACAAAAGAGAAGTGTTTGCAGAAGTTAAAAGGCTGCTGTACGAGCAGAGTTTCCAAGCCTTTCGAGCGAGAGGGATTTTTGTTGCTCCTTCCACATGGTGGGACACAGCCTGGCCCCTTAGAAGCCCCCCAAGTAGAGGGCTGCTCTCAGCCCCACAGGCAGGCCCTGTTCTCCCCCCTCACAGCTGCCAGCCATTTTGTGGAGGCACCAGGTGATCCCCTGATGCTCAGGATAAAAGCCAGTGGTGAGCTGGTCTCTTAGGGGTGTGGTGTGCCTTGGTTTGTGCTTTACAGAGGGAAACCTAGCTTGTGAGGCACCATGATGGACTCCTGCCCAAGACCTGCTGAGAGAGAGGTGGGTCTGGATCAGCCCCTGCTGAGGGGAACCAGGGTTGGATACAGCCCTGAGGTGGCCTAAGTGGGGCCATGGGGCCGAGGCTGGGCCAGGATATAGACCCATGGCTGGGCAGGGCTGTGGGGAGCTGGAGGCCAGTCCTGCTGTGGGGTCACTGGGGCATGGGCTGGTGGCCCTGGGGGGCTGACATGGGGTCCTGGGCTGTGGGCTTGGTGGGGGAGGCTGGTCAGGGCCACTGAGGCCCTCAGAGCCCTGACTCATGTGGGGTTTGCCCTGGTGAGGGTGAGAGCTCGGGCTTAGGTGGCTAGGGCTGTCCCTTGCCATGGGTCTCTCAGCTGACACAGCTGAGGAACAGCCATTTTCGGCAGAAGCTTCTCAAGGCACAGCGAGAGCACCATGAGGTTTGTGGTTTGCTTCAGCTTAGTTTCAGTTCCCTGGAGAAGCTCCACCAGTGATCCCCCTGTACCCCACCAGCCATTTGCTTGGCATGGGGCAGAAGGACATGGCTGCTCCCTCAGCATGTCCTGACAGGAGAGACAGACAGTGCTCCCTGACAAAACCAGAGCCTGTCAATTAAATGCTCTCTGATTTAATTTGCCTGTCATGGACCTGGGCCGTTTTGTGCAACGGTGTCTCTAACCTGTCTACTAGTATGTTAGCACAGCTTGTCAAAACTCTCTCATGGGCTCAGCAAACAGCTAGATGAGGTACTTGTCCCTTCTCATGCGATGTAGCGTATCCACACCTACTGTTTGCATGCTGTTTGCCGAAAGGCAGATGTTTCTGCTCATTGAAACTTGCTATAATTAAGAAGATTTTTATGTCTTCAGTACAATTTTTTTAAAAGTTATTCTTGTGGCTGAGTTGTGCTCCTGACAGTATCGGGTGGTGAGCTGGAGGAGAACACAGTTCCCACATGAGAAGTAAATGATCTATGTTGCTCTCTAAGCATAACCCAGGGTTTGTGTTTTACAGGTTCCTGAAGGCCTCTCCTCCAGATTTGCTTGGTTTAAGATAACAAATGCTGCAGGAAAATGCATTGGCTTCATGTAAGTGGAGAGCAAATATGCAGATTTAAAGCCCTGTTGGAAACAAACGATCAGACCTGAGTTTTGTTCTTCTAAGGAGCAGTCTCCTGTATCCCAAGTTAGTGTCTCAGTCACGGGGTCATGGACTGCTTTCTTTGGGTTATATCTGTCTTAGAAAAATGTTATTACAGGCCTGAAGAGTTCTGCAATTAGTAAGTGATCAAAAAATCAAACTATTTCAAAGGATAATTAGGCAAACTGGTGGGGAAAAGGTCTGTTAAGGGTGTTTCCAGGCACTTACTTATCTGAAAACTAACCTCTGTGATACTGCTGTGATTATTGTTGAGGCTGAGTCTACATGGTGGGAAAAAAGTTCTCCCGAGTATGTCCCACAGTTCAGGTTGCCCTTTCCTCCACACCAGGCTTTGCTTGAGGCTTGTTGGGAGAGCAGCTCAGATCACTCCATTCATTTGTGCCACCACTTCTTTTGAAGAAAACCTGGAGGTAAGTGGAGGTCTTAAGCCCGGTCTCTGATTGTGCCACTGATGCACGGCCACGGAAAACTGGGGGACCAGAGCTGCAGCATAGATTGTGAAAGAACTCAGTCCTGTAGCCTCTGTCAACATGTTTCACACCTTCAATTTCTTTATCTTCCTAGCACAATTGTACAGAGGAAAGGCAATAACTAATGTCACAGCCCAGACATTACTCCACTGCCTTTTTATTGTTTGACCAAGAGACAGTTTGTTCTAAGGCATAAAATTCTATGTGATCTATTTTAGTGGGTGACTGGGGTGCCAAAAGACTCTGCTACGCTAGCTGAAAAAAAAAAAAAAGTCCATTTTCACCTTGGCTGTAGCACACTGTCTATGGCATGATGGACTGATGTTGGAGCAGGCCAGATAGGTACTTACCAAGCTGAGACAGGACAAATGCATGTAAATGTTGGTGTGAATCTGGTTGTTCTTTATTCATTGGCTTTCGGTACCTTTGAACTTAATATTATTTTCATTTCCTCTTCCTGTTCCTCATTTCCAGTGCAATCAATACCAACTGTTAAGTCTCAACTCTGTTAAGAATGCATTGTGCTTTACATTTCGTTGTGCTTTACATTGAGCAGCAGGCTTGTATGATGTTAATAGCTTTGAGTGCATGATGCTAGCTTGTCATTACCTAACATTACCCTTCCCTCCTATCAATGCCAGTGACGCTAGAGGAGCTTCTGGGAAGCTACAGGTATTGAAGATTCATGCGGTGTCCCTTTACTCTTTTTGGTATGGTCAAATACCAAGTGCCTTTCAGACACTGAATGTTCATAAATTCCAGTGAACTTTAGAGTCAGAATTGTAAGTCTATCCAAAATATTAGATCTTCAGACAAGGCCAGTGCAGTAGCATGCTAATGGAAGATAATATAAGAGGCTATGCAATGGTTTTTGTAGTCTTCATTTGTTTGCATTCTAACTTGGCTTCCTTTAGTGAATAACCTCTTTTGTCGTTTTGATTTTTTTTCAGTCTTTTGGGTTTTAAGAATCTCAGCCTTCAGATGAAATAACCACAAGTTCTGTCATTTTTTTCCAATTAAAAGTGTTAATTTCTGACATTTATTGGGTGACTGGTTTATCTTAGTGCTTTTTAGTATAGTCCTAATGAAGTAGTGAGGCAGATTTTGATGTTGGTTTTTTTCAGTTTGCATGTTTTCTATGTTGCCTGGTTACTCTAATCATGTCTGAAAGACTTGTTCTTAGTCTAAGGGGTAGTCAAATAGGTTAAGTTTTGACAATGGATTGGTTTTTACCAATACTTAGAGCAGCTGGGAGGAGAATTGTCCTTCATGACAAGCTTGATGGACCTTCTTGCTAAACTTGTCCTCTCTCTTACTTTTAAGACTCCCGCAATTTACTGATTATGTCCTGTTATTTCCTGATTGACTTAGAGGTTTTCATAGCATGCCAGTGCCACTGTGATGATTTAAAACCACTTGTTGCTGATGAAAATAAATGTAAGTGGTCTCATTTGCCTTTCTTGACCATTATTTTTTTTTGATCTGATTGTCAGAAGCTGTGCTCAGAGGAAGTCGGCATATGTAGATTGATATAAATCTGTGGACACTCATGGAAATTTGCTACTCAGTACACTGGCAGTTTTCTCTGCATTTATGGCACTCCCTCTTCCCCCTGCATATAGCAGATGTAGCACCCTTATGAGTTAATTATCTGATATACAGGAGCAGAATGAGTTTCTGTATCTTCCTGTACTGCAGTCTTCTGCTTCTAAATTAAAATGTTTGATTGAAAAGGAGATGATTGAAGGTCCCACTTCTCCCTGATTATTACACCAGGGTTATTGTAGCCTGTTTAAATGGAATTTGTGATGGGACAGATGACCTCAGAAAGAAAAACCATTTTTCTCCTTTCCATTCTTTATTTGCAGAAAATACAGAATACTTAATTCTGTCTTCTCTGGGAAAAGCTACAGGAAGAAGTTACATTGAGTCATGTGATTTTACCTCAAGTCTCTTGCCTTAGACAAAAATTCAGTGTTTTTCTTTGCGGTTGCCAGTTTTACAAGTGAGGAGTTCTATGCAGTTTTGGAGTGCACATCTTTGCAAGTCTATAACTGCACAGTTTGAAGCCATGGATATTTTTTTTTCTTGCCCTCCAAGAAGAAGTAACTCTAAAAGTAACAACACTGAGGATATCTGGAGTACGTTCAGATAGGAAGTTTCAGGCGTGACTGCAGGGTTTTATTGCGAGCCAAGAACCAGAGCACAAAATGCCAAGGCGTTCTGCCCATGCAATTGCTGTATGTACAGGCAATCTGCTAATGTGTTTAAGGGTTGTGTTTTCATTGCTGTTGTTGTCCAGAGAGCTAATTTAAAAACTAGCACTAGGATTTATTTGCACATGGTACTGTCATACCTACAGTAAAAATGTCAGCTTATTCCTAGATGTTAAAGTTGCTTGAATTTATGCAAATAGATTTTCTAAGATTCTTGCAGGAAAGAATCCAGTTTAGCTTATTTGAATTAACTCCTCCGAGGCTTCTCTTCCTCTTTTAATTTGCAAATGTTTCCCTTATCTATGTACTTTTCTTGGGCTGGTAGCCAAATGTTAAGAGAATGTTAATACTAAATAGATTAAATGGCAGCACTATGTAAGGCAATGCTTTTTTCATATTGTATCTGTAGCAGTCTAGGAAATGAGGCTGAACTGAAATCCCCAATTTAAGCTCATAGCCCAGACTGTGCAAGAAGAATGACTGAGATACATTTCAGAGACATATTCAGCTAAACTTAATTTGAAAACCACAGGATCTATCTTTTGCATGTATGTGTGTGCTACATATTAGCTCCAAACAAATCTTAATATGTTCACCTTGCATAATCCTTTTCCCTGTGTTCACTGTTTTTACCTCTGCGTAGCTCTCCTCCAAACTTTAAGAATTCTTTAGCTCTTAGTGACTTGGCAGCAGGCAAGTTTTATGGTAAAAATACTTAAAATTATTTACTCTATCATTTCATGTCCTGGAGATAGAAGCAACAGAAGCATCTGTAGTAGAAAAAGGGATGACAATTTCATTTAACTGCAAGCCTTCTAAGAAACCTGTGTCCACCTAGTATTTCGTGGTTATCACTGTGCATCATGACGTGGTCATCTGAAATTTCTCAGTGACAGTGGAGAAAAATCTGGTCGTCCTACTTCAAAAGCACTTACCTTTCATTCAAGCAATAGGAATTAACTTTGCTTCAGCTTTAGCAATGTAGCACAACAAACAGGTAACTTTGCTCCAGCTTCAGCAATAGAGCAGAAAGTGGAGCAATTCCAATTGCAGCAAAATTGTAAAAGCAAGCCAAATACACTTTCTGACATTAAAGGAATACTTGTATCTGGCTATTAAGTATATAATCAGACACTTACTGTACTTGCACAACTATTCCCAAAGCAGCAGTACTTTAAGCACACATTTTGTTAAAATAGCTTTGATCTATAATAGCTCTGATACTATTCTTATTCTGAGAATAAGTCACAAAGCTGCAAGGTAGTTTGTAGATATTCCGCTTCTTGTCAGGTTGGTTTAGACACCTTACTAGCACTTGCTGCAATAACACACCACAGTGCTGGTGGTTCCCTGGTGTATTTAAGACACTTCTCTTTTGTTGTCACTAGCAATTATCTTGATGAATCTCTTCTGAGAACATTTGCTTTCGGTCCACTCTACCTCGCTCTCCTGAGGGAGGAGAATTAAATTTAACCATGTGCAGTAATGGGGTACATCCATACTTGGATAAAGTGTATTATGTATTCTGCATTTACGTCTTACTTATTGGTGTTTCTCTGGAGCGGCCTGTGCTCGTATTTGATAAGGAATCATTCAAGCCCACAAACTGATCCATCTGAGAGAAATTAGATCCAACTCCAGTTCTAGCAGATATACTGGGCTATGGGTAGGGATGCTAGACAAGGTTCTGGGCTGTGGGCAGGGAAGAGGAAAATCCTCCTAAGAAATTAAAAGTAAAGGTCATGTCTGTAAGGATCATAACTTGAAACAGCTAAGTGGCTCTGTGCTAATCATTATGCTAGTGCACATCTTGTGGTAAAGACAAGGACTGGCTAAACATCCTTAGGCCTTGCCAGGCCATCTCTTCTGAATGTGAAACAAGTGAAATTGAAAACTGTATTTATTAATGAAGCATTTTGAAGCCTATGAGCTATAGAAATTATTTTTTCCCCAGAAGCCTGGACTGTCTTTGCTTATCAAAGTAAGACCCTGCAATTTCAGTTCCCCAAGTACAGCAGCTACATCTTTTCCTGACAAGACTGAGAAATCTCATCAATCTCAAGTGGCTCAACTGAATGTTTTCTTGGCAAAAATTATCTGTGTCTAGAGAAAAAGACACAATGGTACTTTGGGCCTTCGGAGAGCAGCGTGGCTCTGACAATTACAAAATGGGGCCCATAAGGGAAGGGAGGTAATTCCATCTCTTACTAAATTACTCATTTGTGTTCTCAGATAAACACTTCAGGAGGAGACTGTCGCTTCCCTCTTCCTCTTCTGTATGGATGTCCCATTAACAAACTGGACTTCTCAAATACGCATTCATAGAGAGGCAGCTGAAGTATAGTGGTGAGTGCTGCATTGCATGCTAACCATAGGTTAGCACAGGCTACTTGGAACTGTGAGCTTGAAAATCTGTTCTTCTGAACAGCAGTATTTTTTCTCTGATGTCACTTGGAGACACTTTTTTCTGCTAACTGTGGTGAACCAGCAGCCACTATCTGCTTCAGTTCCATTTTGTTCCAATGGGTAGATGTGCCATCTCCTTCAAGCGCTCTATGCTTATGCCAACATTTCATAATGGATGTTGAAACACTTCTGCAACATTTGAGCTTAGTGAGACATTTCTGAGCTAGGGATTGTGCAGAACTAAACAAACCTTCCCTGGCCTTGCAACTACAGACTAGATCTGTGACAGACCTTTAGTCCAGCTCC